>RWJN01000113.1:0-78334 GCA_004332605.1 Steccherinum ochraceum | reverse complement strand
GCCCACCCGGCCGCTCTCGCTCTGCTGCGCTCGCGCTGTCACCCGAAATTCCCCAGACTCTCTACGCGGGCTCTTTGGGCTAATCACATCCTCATCTCCCTTTCATTCGTCTGCTCTGGTCATTCTATCCCCACACCGTCGTCGTTCTCTCCGTCGTCGTCGCCCGCACTGTCGCCCTCTCCATCTACCAGCCCATTTGCCCATCAAATCCCGGCGTATCCTCGCCGTCGCTCGATACGCAATCCATCAGCGACCATGCGGTCGTATAATGGGCGGAGGGGCGCCATGATGGTAGGGGAGGACCGTGATGGAGGAGGGATCAGGGGAGGGAGGGCGGCGAGGCGGGTGCGTGGCAGGAGGGCGCGGGGGCGAGGCGGGAGGGCGCGGGTGGCGGACAGCGACGCGTCGGACGCGGGATCGAGGCCCGAACAGCTGCTGCCTGGGTCTCGGTGCGATAGACGCTGAGGGGAGAAAAAAATGAAAAAAAAAATCAGCGCTTCGCGCTGTGCAGGTGTCTTAAGCTAGAATGTGTTCTACATAGGCATCTACTTAATCCATTCAGCTACATATATTGCCTTCACTCCCTCTTCTCCTCCTCCACCATGTCCTCGTTCCCAGATTACTATGCTATCCTTAACGTCTCCAAGGTGGCCACGACGGACGAGATTAGGCAGGCGTACAAGAAGGAGTCTTTGAAGTGCGTATAGAACTCGATTGGAGTTGAAGAGAACAATATTCATGGATGCTGTAGGACACACCCTGACCGTCTGACCAATGCCACCCCAGCCGAGAAGAAAGCAGCTACAGAGAAGTTCCAAGTACGTCCCTCTCATGCCTCTCATGAAGCTCGATAGCTTATTCTCTGTTCTTAGGCTGTCGCGGATGCGTACTACGTCCTGTCCGACCCCTCCAGACGGAAAGAGTACGACAGCCTGTACTCCACCCGCAAAGAGAAGGAACGCACGAATTCGCCCAACGCCTCTGCGAACTTTTTCTCGACGTTCGCCAACATGTTCACCGGGGGCGCGAAGAACACGCAGGGAGCGGATGGGCCTGCTGCGGATAGACCGGATGCGGAGGGCGTGTTTGCTGACGTGTTCGACGAGGTATGTTTGGTGTCTTGTGTGAAATGCCACGTATGTGCTGATTTTTCGTTGTTGTGTAGATGCTTCGACCGGAGGTGCAGCGCCATGCTCCTTGGTGGGCCTGGACAGGTGCTGTGTGTGGTGCAGGCATAGGGTTCATCGTTGCGAACGTTCCCGGATTGATGGTTGGCGCATACGCTGGCAATAGACTGGGCGCGATTAGAGATGCCAAAGGGAGGAGTGTTGCGGCGGTGTTCTCAGAGCTCGGTGGATCTCAGAAAGCGGAGGTGTGTTATTTCGTCTTCGTGTTACAACTTTCTTTGACTGACTGACTGGACTTGCTGTAGATACTTCGTGCGCTTGCTGCGAAGGTCCTTGGGTCTGCGGCTAGCGCTATCTGAAGATCCTTCTGGGGGATGTAGCCCCTCATTATACCTGGACGATCTCCCCTTCTCTTCTGTTGTCGTCTTCCATTCCTTTGGTCTTAGCAGCCTGGTCAGGACAAGCTCGCGCTCCGTCTAGTTTGCATACACACGTTTTCCAGGATCGATTGTGCTGTCTGTAGTTATACTATGCCTGTAGGATACTCTGTAATGATACGTTACCTCCGAAGATCTGTTTCGCTGTAGTCAGCGTTTGCTTCTCTGATTGAGGAGTCAGTACATCCGTATGTCCAGGAAGTCCGAGTCTGATCCGCCAAAGTCGACGGAAAGCTATGGGCGTCTTTTACAATCCGGATCGAGATCTACTCGATCTGGGCTAAGGCCGTCAGCCACTGGCATGGCTGCGAGTCGCGAACGCGTTCCTTTCTCATGTTGCTGATCCACCACCTACATCTAGCTTACCCTTCTCAACATCCTCTCCACTTTCCTCCAAGGACGACGCGCTCGACATGCCAGATTTGAGGTCAGGATCGAGGACAGGCAGTCCAAGCACCGCTCAAGCTGCAGAGGGCGCGACCACGAGTACGCTCACGAGGCAGGGGCCTCCGCGTGCTAGTACGTGCTACTCAGCCTCGTGAATGATTTATCTCTAATATACATACTGTAGAGCGTCGCAGAGTAGACAGCGCCTCACAGTCGACAGCAAGAAAAACACCTCGCGGAAAGTCTAGCCAAAAGCCTCGTCTACAAGTAGGTACGCGACGGTTTGGATGAAACTCTCGCTGTGAAAAGAGCTGAGACGTGTACTTTTGGCAGAGGTCTACATAAAGGATGTTCCCCGACGTACGTGAGATTCAGCGTCCTGCCACCCGTCAGTAATCCTAACGTTGTGAATTGCCCAGGTCGTCCTCCTAAATCCGACAAACCTACTAGATTCGATGCACCTGAACCTGACATTCTCAAATCCGACACTGCTAGTGTTGCGTCCAGTAAGGCACCTCAACATTTCAACACGTCGCTGTCGCAAGTCTTAGCGGAATCGACCCCTGGGACCTCTCGAGCAACGGTGAAAGTGTTTACAGGCCTTCCGACACCCGCTCGTCCGTCGACGGCGCAACCGAAGTCAAAGCAACCTGGTGTGTATTGTCTTTCGCTCTCTAACATTATTTGCACTCACGATGCGGTCCTCGTAGTTGCTTCGACTAGCACATTCAGTGTGACAAGTATGCAAACCAGCCTTGTCGCCGCGATGAAACCCGCGGAACGGAGCACAGACAACGAGCCTGGCTCAGCTTCAGATCATAACCACAAACGAAAGAGGACAACTGTAACCCAGAAAGCGCCGACTCCCTCACTGCCCAGAGTTGTCGCCAACAAAGGCAAATCTTCCATCCTTACTGGGTTTAATTCGGTGTCAAACAAAACGTCTACCGGACCATCGCCTGAAAGACGCGTTTCTACCAGTGCTATCGCACCCACAAGGGTTCCTTTGAATACCGGTACTCAGACCCCTTCAGCTTCGGCTCTCATTTCCGATGACGCACGACCCATGGTCTCAAGTACAGCAGGGTTGTTGACTCCTGCACCATCAGCGGAGCTGGAGGCCGGCAACGCGACGAACGGTTCTCCACGACGTGCACCTTCTATCGGCGAAGACTCTGACGAACTCCCGAGTCCTAGCCAGCGTATAGACAAAGGAAAGCAAAGGGCAATCGAACCCCAATCTCCCACCGTCTCGATTCGCAGTCTGCCGGAACCTCACCCCTCTCAAAAGCCCGACCAGTCTGATTTCGTCGAGGCGCGAGCCTCGACTCCTGTTGTGGAGATGGATGAGGGCACTTCACTTGAACCCGCAACGCCCAAGTCGGTGGCGGATGGATTTTACATGATGGATTGGTCGGAGTCAATCTTTCTTCCTAATGAATGGGTGGACATGGATGAAGGTGATCGGGCCATGTACATCCCTCCAGGGATCAAGCCCTTCATCGAAGGTGAATCTTCTCGTATTTGATCACGTAACATCCGTTTACATGGCTGCCAGGTATGCGAACAAGTCTCAAGGCAGCAACTGAAGCGCAGCTGGCAGCAGAGTTGAAATTGGCATCCGAAGTGAAGAAACACACCCAAGCAGAACGTCGCATCGCCGAGTTGGAAGCAGAGGTCCAGAGGCTACGCTTCGGATCAACACAGGGCAACAGCACTACAAGTGACCCTCTGCCACCTTGCGGCTGCCGTCCAGAAGAACGGCGGAAGTGGATCGAATCTGCGTCGGATGAAATTGCGAGGGTGGCGATGCGCAACCTCGGGTTCGCATTGCCTGAAAGCAACGGAGGCGAAAGCTCCTCCGCTGAAGTTGAGGCTGTCCTGCCTTCTCCGTCGTCCGTTCGTGTCGCGCAGGACCATGCGGTTGACAGCACAGGTGGTCAGCCGGCCTCTGCGGACTTGAAAGGAAAAGGGAGACAGGCAGTGGAAGGGCCCATGAGTCGACAGGAAATGCAAGCACAGCTGGATTACATGCGGTGTACGTCCGGTTCCTCTCTCCAGACATCTTCTTCGCGTCTGACTCATTTTGACGCAGTCAAATTGCGCGAAGTTACTGAAGGCATCGACGAAGATCTTTGATTCAACATGACATGAACGCCCACATTTCTTGGACTACACGATCGCACTGGACATCGTTTTTCTTGTTCTGCTGGCCTACGCCGCAGCCCCGGACCCACGTCCATTTCTTGAGCACCACCCCCACATCCATCTAGTATAATATCTAATTGTACCATAACATCGTTGACGGGCCCCACAGCGCCCCACTTGCATACATAGTCACCCTCAATTCGATCGGCACCCTCTTCTGCGTACCGCTCCATCATTCAAATATTCACTCCAACGCGCGCCCTGCAGGCCATGGGACGTATGATGCTAAAGATTCTCGATGCGACACTAGTATTTCCAAACAAGAACGCAGGGTCTGTGATAGTGATACATGGGAGCGAATATGAGAAACAAGCGAGGCAGTTTGTATAGTGGGATGTTACGGATACGCCAAAAAATTGGATATAGCACGGGGAGGGTACAGGGAGGAACTGGATAGAGGGGATGGGGAGACCAGAGTTGTAAGGAGATATGCTCGAAGGGGGTATGTGAATAAAATTAGGGGGAAACGAAACGACAGGGAGCCTTGGATGAGGATGGGAAGGTAACATAGAGAAACAGTATGCTTTGATGGTTATCACGGTTACAGAGGGGACAAGTTAATGATAAATTGGGTGGGGAGAGGGAGAGAGAGTCATTGGCGAGTCGAAAGGAGTCTTGGTACTGTTCACGAACAATCCAGGGCAACGATTTCATACAAGAGATGCCCGGTGTAGAGGAATAATCCGGGGTGATGCTGTGAGATATGTTGGGATTTGGAAGAAAGGAAGTGATGATGATTATATGCATGATGATTCTGGAACGGCAAAGAGCCTTGAAGCAATAGAGAATCGGGTTTGTTACATTTTGCCGTCTTCTAGCTTGCATTTCAACTGAAGGATCCTTGGAAAGAAACGAGGCGAGAAATCTTCTAATGCCACATCTCGCCTATGAGAGATTCGTCTAATTCCGACGTTTTGTCTTCCGTTACGCGTAGTGCCTCGTAGTCGTTAAGTCCACCCGCTCCATTGGCCAGCGCAAGGGAGAGCGCGGCGATGGCGTTTTCGGTGCGAGACGCTGTCGACGGAACATCCAGTGTACTATCTTCAGTGGCAGTGGATGATGGATGGTGGGAGTTATGGGCGATATGAGGTGGAGGGAGAGTGAGGGAAACCAGGGAAGAATTAGCCGAGTTGGTGTAAGCGTGGGTGAGCGCAGGAGGAGACGAATTGCATTCCTCTTCGTCTTCATCAGAGTCAACCGTGGCCATGTCGACGAAGGGCGTTCCAAGAGGAGACGAACAGCGCTCCCTGCTGTCGGGCGTCGTGTACGAATTGAAGGGCGTGGGGTAGTCGATATCCATGACGCTCAGAGAGAACGCCCGCTTCTTGCGAGGGGGCTCTCTCGAGCAAGGAGAGGAACCGGACGACGACGAGTCTCCATCGACAATCTGGATGTCATCGTCCTCGTCCGACTCATCATCCTCCGTGGGGTCCGACGGCCAGCTCTGTGCCGGGAGAGGCCGTTTCCGCGTCCAGGATGACTGTGTTTGCTGACCACCGCTCGCACGCCGTCGATATGACTCGGACGTGAGGCGAAGTTCCGACTGTGCCTGCAGGGTTTCCCAGTCGCGCATCCTGCTGACGAGTCCTTCCCCATTTTCAGCGACGCTGCGATGAAGTTCCCAAAAAGCATCGGTACGTAATTGATCTACGTTATCGGTCGGTCCCTGCTCTGCCATGATAGCGTCGGAGGACCGTGTAGGTCTTGCTGGGGATTTGTGGGGGCTATTTGGATAGAGCTCGAAGGCTGCAGATGTCGACGGGAAAGAGTATGTGAACGAGGCAGGCAGGTGGAGACCTGAGAAGCCATCGGAGACCTCAAGCGGTCGAACGCCGGGAAAGACAGGAGAGGGCTGCAATCGTACACAAAAATAAGTAAAGAGGGCAGCGGAAAGCGGGACACAAAAAGGTACTGACTGAGGGAGACATGCGAGCCCGCTTTCCACGCCTCCACATATCAACATCCCACTTCTCCGGGGGACTGCTGCAAGTCAAGTCCTTGTAGGACGGACTGCGAAGCGTGGCGGGACGTGCTCTCTTGTGGGTACCTCGCCATGGCGCATTTGCCAGGTAGCGAGAGGATTGGGAGTGGGGCGAGGAGGAAGCTGAATGGGATCTACGACGATGGTGGTGGGAACGAGAAGGGATCGAAGACATGGGCTCCGGCCGGGGTGTACGAGAGTGTATCGGACGAGACGAGGCGGGCGTCGGACGAGGTGGTCGACGACGGCAGCAGCGACGACGACGAGCAGCTGTGGTTCGCGAGAGGGAGAGCGGCGGGAGGAGATGAGGGGAAGAGAGGAGGAGGAGCGGGCGAGGCGAGGACGAGACGGGAACGATGTCACTCAACCTCGATCGCAGACGCCCACAGGGTCAGCCGTCATCCCGATCATCGTTGCCTTTCTCGGTCGCTCAGACGCCCACCCAAATCGTCCCACGGCTGCTCGTCGGTCCGGGCTTTTCGCGCACCCATCCATAGCCATCCATCCGCGCTGCATCGTCGGTCGCGACTCACTCCAGGTCAATTCCACAGTCACATGTGCTCGTGTTTCGGGTATGGTGTATAGTGTGTAGCGATGGTGTTCAGCTCAATCGTCCATAGATCGTCAGCATCCTGCCCCAGCCCCCTCTCATCGTTCAAAGCCTGGCAGTTACAGGCTGCCAGTCAACTCGTTCAACCTACCAACATTCCACCGTTGTCAGTACAACACTTCAAGGGGATGCATCGAGCATTCTACGCACCATTTCAGGTACAAGGTCGTGCACGGATCGCGCTCCAATCAACTGCATGCCCATCACAATCTCGCGCTCCAAAATACGGATGGCTTTCACAACGCCAGCCGCACCGTAAGCCTGTAACACAATCCGCTTAGTTTCGATTTGATAGCAGTGAAGAGACACTAGCACTCACACTTTGTGCATATAAGAACGGACGGCCCATGCCAACTGCGGTTGCGCCCAAGCATAGCGCCTTCAATACATCCGTTCCTCGCCTTACACCGCCATCAAGATAAACTAACGACACAGAAGGTCTCAGTTCTCAATTTCCCCGCAGTGGCACAATAGAAGAAGAACCGACCTTCCGTCTTGGTGAAAACCTCGGGATGGTGCTTCCGGAGCTTGTAGAGTATCTCCAGCGGAGGC
This sequence comes from Steccherinum ochraceum, assembly GCA_004332605.1. Classification (NCBI taxonomy): domain Eukaryota; kingdom Fungi; phylum Basidiomycota; class Agaricomycetes; order Polyporales; family Steccherinaceae; genus Steccherinum; species Steccherinum ochraceum. The sequence continues at coordinate 71,032 of RWJN01000113.1, read as the reverse complement.
ATAGAGCTGCAAGCAAGTCAATCACGAGAAATCTTCGGCGAGTCGAACGGGGCAGCTCACTAATCCAACTGTCGACCTAGAAATGTGTTTGTGAGCACGGCTATAAGCGGACAACATTACAAGAGACTTACCCCCATGGTTCGATAGAAGAATACCGTCGCAGCCTGCTTCGGCGGCCAACAGTGCATCCTGCGGAGAAATAGCGTTACGAGGTAGCCGTAGCAGGTCAAGACAAAACAGCTTACTTCGACGCACTGGACACCTTTGACACAGATAGGTAGCTTGGTGACGCTACGCAGCCATGGTATTGTCTGAACATTCGTTAGTGAACCGTGAAAGACACGCTTGCGCGATGGGCTGACCTTCTTCCAAGTCATGTTCACGTCGTCATTCACGATCAGCGCTCCAGCAGTCCCCTTGATGTCAATACTCGACTCCAACTCCTTCATATCATCCCGTTGTCTCGGCAAGTCCGCTTTCGACTTTCCCTCTCCCTCGCCAGCAACCTGCTCAACTTCTTCCTGCTCCCAACCTGCCCGCACATCCCGTTCTCTGTTCCCGGGGACAATAGCATCAACTGTCAAGAAGATAGCGTTGTATCCTAGCCGCTCGACCTCCCGAACACGCTGTTCCGCAACCTTATCATCCTTATGCTTGTACAGTTGGAAGAAGAGCGGCTGGGAAGGATTAACACGGGCTTCGGCAATCTGCGCGTAGGAGAGCGAGGCGTTGGACGAGACCATCTGGATGATGTTGCACATGCCTGCACCCTGGGCGATGTTTGCTTCGCCTAGCGAACATGTTCAATTGGGTGGTTTGTAATAAAATCTCGACTTGTGACGTACCCAGTGGGTGTCCTAGCTTGGCAAGTGCAGCCCCACTGACGAATACTGGGATAGACGACTTGAACCCGAGAATTCTCGTGGAAGGGTCGCAGTTCCCTACAGGACGCATGACGCGAGCGTTGAAGAAAAATCGGGAGAATGCTCGTGCATTCTCAACTCGTGCTGTAATGCATCGTCAGCTACGATCAGGTGAATAGAATGTAGGGTGCGCACCAATCTCTTCATCCGTCGCAGATGAGTAGTATGCCCAGGCCTTGTTTGACAAAAGTGACTTGGCCACATCCTAGAAGCATGTGAGAACAAGCATGACGCGCATACGTACAAGAAACTCACCTCCATCTCGTAAAGACTCAGGATCTTGCTGATAGAAGGCTTCGTAGCTTGGGCACGTTCCATCCTCTCCTCGTCAGCTGTCTTCTTCCTGTTGCCTCGAGCGACCTGGAGTTCGACAAGGGAATCGTTGTCCAATTCACCCAAATGCTTCTCCGGTGGTAGGTTCTTGTCCAGAGCATCTGGTGGGTGGATGGGCTCGTATGCGGAAGTCGCGTCTCGACCGGCATACTTCAAGATAATCTTGGCACCTCCAGGGTGGTCCTGTATGAGAGATGACTCTGTGAAAGGGAAACACGGCGCAGAACTGGAACACTCACAGGAAGGAAATCCGTGACGTCGTACACTTTGTTCTTAATGATGACCCAGCATGACCTCATTGATGGTCCGCAGAGTGAATACAATTGGCCAAACTGAGGGTAGAGACTGTACTTACTTGGAGTTATTGTGTTCAGCAACCTGCTGCAACGAAAGAGGCATCTTGACAACGATGATAGGAAGGGGGGATGTTGGGAAAAACACACAACGAGCGGACGGATGTCCGCCAGCTATATTCGTCCGGGGGCTAGCTGGTCACGAGCGAATTTAGGTATGTTCAAGGAGGCGGCGTGGGCGGTCCGAAGCGGATGAGCGAGGAGGATTGGCCATTGTCGACGATGACCAAAGGAATCGCGATTTGAAAGGCAACGAGGATCCAACGAGGAGGGTAGGAGCGTGTATGTGCAGCTATGGGAGGGAATGAGCCCGACGAGCTGTCCGTGTGCCAGAACGCCTTGGCCTATGGGAGGAAGGCCGTTGGAAGGCCGTATTCAACGCTTCGATCTCGCCGGTCTCTGTGCGAGCAGGCCGCCCGGCTACGGTGAACACGCGCCGGAGCTCCGGTCGCTACGCGCTTGTGAAGAGATCACGTGTAGCACGTGCGTGTCTCGCGTCGCGTCGTCGGCAGAAACGAACCGTTCTTGTCTTCAACCACTCCGCCGCCGCCGTCCCCATATCAAGTGCGCTCGCCTCTCTGTCTCGCCCGCCCCGCCTCGCCCGACACACCGTCTGCCATGTCGACGGTACCAGACAGGAAGACTCTGGAGGGTATGAAACGCGTCGACCTGCAGAAACTGTGTAAGGTGCGTTGGCCATCATTATCTACTTACGGCGTCCTGTGCACTTCCGCTGACCTTGGTCCACGCTTCACAGGAACATGGTCTCAGAGCAAATCTCAAGTCAGAATCACTTATTGACTTGATCATCGAAGCCACCAAACCCTCCACTTCCCAACTGCCGCGTCCGACCCGTGCATCCTCTATGCGTATCATCAGCAAGTCCAGTTCCGGTTCTCGTCCACGCGGGCGATCTGGAGGTTCCGTCATCATCCACGACACAGACGATGAAGGAGAGACAACAGACGGCCCCGCAGCCACCGCTGCTTCGTCTCAACCCGAGCCAGAACCAGGTCAAGCACTACCTTCCGCCCCAGGGCGAGCGCCGCGGAAAGCAAAGGAGTCTCAGTACAAATTGGGTGTGGGGCGGCCAACGCTAGCCGGAGGTAGCGGTGCGAGATCTGTGACGAGGACCGGAAGCATCTCAAAGCCAAAACGCGGAAAGGCTCCAAGCACGAGTATTAAACCGACTGAAGAGGCGATACAGGAAGTGGACGAAGGTGAGCCCGCCAGTTGTCTAGACTGCTGTATAGTGCTCAATCCGGAATCAGAATTCGAAGGACAGCCTCTACCGTTAGGTCCGTGAGAAGGATTTCCATATCACAAGCAGAGACTGACCTTGACTTAGAACCTCAAGCAGGTCCATCCGGGACCTCACACGACTACCCATTACCTGCCTTCCTACCCAACCTTCCCGCTCTACCCAATATTCTGCCTACGGATTTCTCGCAGCTAGCCGTGCCTGGTCTAGATGTCCTGAGAACAACAATCGAAGAGATGGTGCGTAGACGAAGCTTCTGTCTGGACGCTCCGGTTCATTGAACATCTATTTCAGATCCTCCCCATACGGGACCAGATGCAGACTCTAAATACTAACTTCGACGAAGTAGCCCGAAATGCCGCGGAAGCAAGTTCTCTACGGTCCCAACTTACGTTATTGACGGATGAAGTTGCATTGTTGCGCATACAAGCTTCACGGAACGTACAGCTGGAAGCCGAAGTTACCATGTTGAAGGATCATCTTGCGGCCATGAGAGAGATGAGCTCTCTCGGCAGCAGTCATACTCGTACGGAATCCAGCGAGACTACGGGGAAGCTACCAGCAGGGTATGTCGCAGCTCATGTTTCATTTTCTTTCATGAAATTGATGTCTTTGAAATGGTAGCGGCTCCGATCCGTCACTTGCAGCAGTGTCAGGTCCTTCAGCGGTATTGCTTGGAAAGCGACATCGCAGCCCAAACGATAGCAATTTGACCGGAATCATCGAATCAGGGCAAGAGACTGAACTCGATGAGAATGACCTACCTGGACAAGTAGTGCGTCCGAGCAAGAAACGGGCGAAGTTGTCTCAAGACGATGCAGGATCTGGTTCTTCACGGGCTAGCTCTCGTCCCCGAACCCCCAGAACTCCTGGTGCTCGGCAGAAGTCTGCTACTCCAGGTCCATCAAGAGCTATGGATACTGGCTTCACCATCTACAGTGGACCGGAAGTGCAGGAGGAAGAATACCATGATCCGCCGCCGCCTACCACGCACTTGTCGGACCTGTTCGCGACACCTGGGCCATCCAATATTGTCGCGGATTCTGCAACGGAAGGCGTTCAAACAAATCTCCGGAACACCGCCTTCACGTTCACATTTCCCGAGTCCGGGTTTCAGCCGATCACTTCTACCCCTATAGCGAATCTTGGTATAGGACCCATGCCCACCAACACCTCTGTACCTTTTCCTGAACCACCTACATCTCCGACACCCAGTCCAGAACGAGCAGGCAGACGTATACCTCCATTTGGGTCTCCATCGCGAAGTCCTGCCCGTATTCGTGCAGACGGTGTAGTGGCCTCCGGGTCATCTTCCAACCAACCACCAGGGCACCCGGAGCCTCGACCGCCACAGTTCGTCTCACCTGCTCTCCTGATGCACACACCACCAGTTTCCTCCGCCCCAGAACCTCCCGCAAGCTCGAGAGGGCCCAACCAAAGTTCCCTCGGGATTGGCTTGGGACGACCTCGCTCATCAGGTATTGGCATGGGCCCTGTCGCACTGCCGCTCCCTATGCCACCAGAGACTCCTGCGCCGCCGATGAAACGGACGATGTATGGGACGGAGTTGGATGCGGATTCGCGATTTGGTGACTTCGGCCAGGATGGGGTCGCGATGGGATTCTGGACTGGCGTGGCACCGCGTTTTTGAATGCGGGGGTGGATGAAGCGGCATCACCCCCGTTAACTTAAGTAACAATTCATTGCATTCAGCAGTTGGTTTCTTTTTGTCTACGCATCCTTCGCATTCCACATTTGCAATGATCAGTTTACCCGCGAATCCTGCAGCTCGCGGCTTTGATGTCTTTGGATGTCGTTCACGCCGATCCCACATATTTACTTTTTCGCAGCATTGTGTCGTTAGCATTCTTCCCAGCATTTACCTTATTCACGACGTGTATCACGCTCGGCTTACGATATTCCCCAATTTTACGAAGCGCAAATGCGAGTTCACGAGATCAGGCTTTCTCGCTTCCTTTGCATAGTACAAATCTGATCACCCATGAGGTATACATTGAATGAAAGATATCGTGTACTACGTGCTATATTCCTCCCTGACAAGGGACCCGTTCTCAAAGCATAAGTTAAGATCTAAAAAGCATTATTACAACATACATGCGTTGCTAGAGTGGTTTCACATTTGTTTTCCCGGATAGATTGAGTTTCGTTGGTAGCAGGTGAGGTGTTCATGATTGTTGAGAATAAATAGGGGAATAACCAAAATCCTTGCAGAACATTAGATGACGGACACGAAAGACTTGACCTCTTCGTAGAGGAGCTCTGTGAATAAGGTAGTCAGATGCGGGGATTCTTAGGTGACTGGGCGTAGTGCACTGACCTTTAAGTTGCTCCTTGTTGAGGTCTTGGTAGTCGAACTCGAAGTATTCAGGATCCAGAGATGACACCGACGGTTCATCCTCGGGATCGTGCTATAGGAAGCAAGACTCGTCAACAGGTGCTCATCTTGAGTGTGTATGGAGACGTACGTATGCAGCCAGGTACGGGTGCTCGAGGGCTTGAGTGACTGTCAACCGTTTCTTTGGATCAAAGGTCTGTAGAATAAGACAGTAACAGTTGGCACAAAGCACTACGAATAAAGTCGACTGAGGGAGCATACCAGGGTCTTCGTCAAGAAATCAAGCGCTTCTGGCGACGCCTTGGGGAACAAGGTGCCGAATGGACGTTTCTTGCGGATGGGCAGCGCGCGAATGTAGTCTCGCGACCGCCGAGATGTGATGCCATAGAATTCCTCCAGCGTAGGAGTACCTGACGATTCAGAAAATATCAACTTGTGTCTCCACGCACGGCATGAAACACGAATTACTCACCAATCACGTCAAGAATCAGATCTAACTGGTGCCCGTAGTCCCTGCCGGGGAACAACGGCCTACCGTTCAAGAGCTCGGCGAGAATGCAACCGACGGCCCAAACATCAATGGCCTTCACAACGAGCGTTAGTTGCATGAGGCGGATGAGCGGCGATCGACATACCTTCGTGTACATTTTGAACGACAACATGATCTCTGGTGCTCTGTACCACCGTGTAGCAACATATTCTGTCATCAGCCCCGCATCCTTGCCGCCTGGGTTCGTAGACCTTGTACTCCGGGCCAAGCCGAAGTCGCAAACTTTCAGATCACAGTTGGCGTTGAGAAGAAGGTTGGCGGGTTTCAGATCACGGTGGACGATGTCCGCCGAGTGCATCGTCTTGAGGGCGCGCAATGTTTGGTAGACAAAATACTGGGAGACACCATGAGTGTAAGGAGATTTAGAGAGACGAGAGAAAGCTCACTTGACAATGATCATCGGTGAGCTGCTGCGTCCTGATAACTCGATGAAGATCTGTCTGCATCAACTCCTGGATGACTTCGAGAGGGTATAAGGACTAGATCATGGGCAATACAGTGGCAGGCCACGTACAGTAGATCTCCTTGAACTCCTCTAGTGTAGGGGGCTTCACGATGTCCAAGATGCAGATGATCTGTGGCGATCGTCAACATCCAAGGGCATTGCACGCAACCATGGAGCACACTCACGTTCTCGTTGACACATGTTTCGGAGAAGAATTTGAGAAGCTTGAGCTCTCGGAGGGTACGAAGGCAAAAGAGGGTGTGTTCGAAAGGAAGGACTTTCTTAATGGCCACTTCCCTCCCAGAAGGTTTGTGGACAGCAGCAGCAACCGTTCCGTAAGCGCCTTCGCCCAATCCGTGGAGAATGCGATAATCGTCACCTGCAGGCAAACAGTGTGGTCAGTATGGATGGTCGGGGGAACTGAGATGTATGTGCTGGCAATGACAAGCACGTTGAAAAATCGACAAGGGGGCTGTGACGCGGGCATTGCGGGGTAGGCAGGTACTCACCGACGTCGAATTTGGGAAGAGGCTTGGGAGCTTTGCGAGACATGATTGGTAGACAACGAAGAGTTCAGTTCAGGACCAGCTAGAACTCTCGAGCGCGAAAAAGGACTAGAAGGAGTATGGAGTATGGTACGAAATGAGGAGGTTTGGGAGGAGGGGGATGGCCAGAAGAGAGTCCGATGAGATATCTAACGCCCGCTGATTTGATGAAGGCGGTATCTCGTATCCTCTAACATTTGTTACGGACAGAGCCTCGCGTTACGTCCGAGACGCTACCGTTTGAACCCAGCATTGAGCTGATGGTCGCCGTCCCAGGTTATTCACGGTGCTCGTCATAGGATCTTCGCCGCAGTCCCCGTCACCGTCAAAGAACAAGCCCAATGTACTTAGGGCAATCGGATTCGAAGCTGAGGCAGCCTTGTCATGCGGATATACAATCGCCAGGGAACGTCGACATGATCTATTCCGAAGATGTCTGTTTCGACGTATCCGAGGTACTGCAAGTTCACGTAGCACATAGCGTAAGGCCCGGGATCGTACAATTATTTGTTGAATTCGCGACGTGGAATCGTCGCAGATGTGCATCTCTCCATAGGCGCCTGCGAGAACTTACCCACAGATCAGTTGATGTCGCGTAACTGACCGAGCAGAGTCAGAGCAGACGCGCATTTTACTGCTGCACGATATCGATGTCTCCATGTCTTCATGGTCTCTTTGTCTCTGCTGCCTCCCTCGAACCGTGCCACTTTCTACAGCCAAGCCCGACGAATGCTGTGTGGTTCAGTGCGCGACTTAGCGCTCAGCGTATGAAACCGGCCCATGTCGATCCTTCACAACCGCCCCCCTCAGGGGACCGGGTCATTGCAGAAGTTGCGATTTGAAGGTAAGAGTGATCTCTCAGCGTACATACACGGATAACTCAACATCGCTCAGCGTAAAGCCGCAATGAGTATTTGACCGACTTGTCCGTGGAACGCGAGATCGAGCAGGATCGAGTAGGCCAGAACAGAACGGGGATTAAATTCCAGTGCAATCTGCTTCCGCCCTCAAGGCCATTATGAATGCGAGCCTTCGGGATCCTACCAAATTGCTACCAGGCCGCGTACGCATGCTTCTGGATCCTTCACCGCTTTCCAAGAGCAAGGACATGCGATGAGCAGCCATTCGGATTCAGACTGAGGTGCGCTGAGGGTACAGTACTCTAGGTCTAGGCTGTTGCTGACCGTCTGTCTGCATTTCAGGCTGACCTCCTGTTGCTCACTTCCGAGCGAGTTGGGGACCGATCCGCTCCGTCTCAGTTTGCTTGCCCAGTCATCGCCGCGGCGAGGCAAAAGCTGATTAGATTCCGCCAGCGGAAGTCACGCTGTTGTCGCGGAATTGCCTCCAGCGAACCTCGGGCTACACCCGAAACACGTCGCCCACCGTTATGCAGTGCCGCTTTACCTCTGGCCTGGGTCCACGCCTTCTGCTTAAAGTGATCCCTCCGCCCCTGTGTCTACCACAAACCATCTTCTTCGTCTTCCCCATTCTTCGGACCCTTCGAGAGCTTCCTGCTCTCCTTTTTTCCTTTTTGTTTATAAGTGCTTCGCTTCAGCGACAGCCGTTCCTTCTCTCTTCTTTTCTCACAACACCGCTCCGCTTCCTCCTCCCCCCCCCCCTGTTGCAAGTTTAAATTATCTTCGCAGGAGCGATGTTTTCCAAGACCGCCATCGTCGCCGCACTTGCGTTCGTCGCAAGTGCCTCTGCCGCCTCCCACACCGTCATTGTTGGCGATAAAAACGGTGATACTATCTATACACCCCCCTACCTTGTATGTCGTTCTCTTCTCTGTCGATGCTTGGCTCTGACCATCTTCCCATAGAATGCGGCGAAAGGAGACAACGTGATCTTCCAGTTCGAGCAGAAGAACCACTCTGCGGTGCAGTCCACCTTCGACAACCCATGCACGTCCAACGGTGGTTTCAACTCTGGCTTCCACCCCGTCGGTGCCAATGTGACGAGTAACTTCCCCACGTTCACCATCCCTGTGCACGATGTAAGTCATGCCCCCTTGCACACTCCTTACCACATCTCTCATGGGTATGATCATAGACCAAACCCATCTGGGTCTACTGTGCACAGAACGCTGGCCTCCCTACCTCTCACTGCGGTATGGGTATGGTCTTTGCTGTCAACCCGGCTGGCAAGTTCGACGCGTTCAAGCAGAAGGCCCTCGCTATCGGCGCTGCTTTGAAGGCTGGCTCATCGACCAGCTCGGCTCCCCCCACTCAAACCTCCTCCGCCGCTGGTGTTCAGCACACCATCGTCGTCGGTGATGCGAACGGTGACACCATCTATACGCCTCCCTACCTCGTATGTCACTTTTTCCTTCTTCGTCCATCTATGATGACTTAATGGTGTTCTGTAGAATGCCAACCCTGGTGATGAGCTCATCTTCCAGTTCGAGCAGAAGAACCACTCCGCGGTTCAGAGTACATTCGACAACCCCTGCACGTCTAACGGTGGCTTCAACTCTGGATTGTACGTCACGTTGACCCACTGTGATAGACTGATTAGGAATCTCACACTTTCGTTACAGCCACCCTGTTGCTCCTGGTGTGACCTCCAACTTCCCAACGTTCACTGTGCCGGTGAAGGACGTGAGTACTATTCATTCAGACCGGCCATCGCAATTGACTGACAAGCGCTCCTCTCAGAAAAACCCCATCTGGGTTTACTGCGCGCAGAACGCGAACCTCCCCACCTCTCACTGCGGTATGGGTATGGTCTTCGCCGCCAACCCCGGTGCTCTCTTCGGTGCTTTCAAGGCCAAGGCTCTCGCTATCGGCACTGAGCTCAAGGCGCACGCTGCTGCTTCGTCCGCTATCGCTTCCGCCACCGCCCGCATTGGTACGATCACCTCGGTGAACCCCCCTCCCGCTGCCACCCACACCGTTGTCGTTGGTGACGCCAACGGCGATACCATCTACACTCCCCCCTACCTCGATGCCAACCCTGGAGACAAGGTCCTCTTCCAGTTCGAGCAGAAGAACCACTCCGTCGTCTCCAGCACCTTCGACAACCCTTGCACTGCTAACGGCGTGTTCAACTCTGGCTTGTGAGTATTTCCCCTCGTCGTCGTTCATGTCCCTGAGTCTGATCCATGACGCCTACAGCTTCCCTGTCGCCGCTGGTGTGACCTCGAACTTCCCCACTTTCGAGATCACGATCAAGGACAAGAACCCCGTCTGGGCGTACTGCGCGCAGAACGCCGGCCTCCCCACCTCGCACTGCGGTATGGGCATGGTCTGGGCCGCCAACCCCGGCAACAAGTTCGGCGCATTCAAGGCGAAGGCTCTTGCCATCGGTGCTGCGCTCAAGGCTGCCGATGTCACGACGACAATGACCACCACCACGACGGCCAAGCCTACGACGGTCTTCAAGACCTTCAACTCATTCCACACGCCGTCTCCCAAGTGAGGCTCGTCGCTCGTCTGGTAGAGTAGATGCAGGCGAAGCTCGCGTTCCGTTCATCTGAGGGGTTTTGTGTTGATAGTATCTTTATTTCGATATCTCTCTGCGATGAGGCATAATATCTTTTTTCTTCTGTGTGCCTTTCGTCGTTATCTTTTTACCCTTTCTTCTATGCTACGGACACTTTGGACTTTGGTTTTCACTTTGTAATTTCAGCTGTAGCATATCGCCCCTCGTTTGCCTTCGGACCTTGTCTTGGACTTTTGTAAGACCTCATTTAACCCCCACTGAATAGAATGTTGTGTTCGCCATACTGTCATCGCACGAGTACTCACTAGTTCCACTCGCGAGCAATCGTGTGTGCAAGTTGAGATTGTAACCGTGCACACGAAACATAGCAGGAACCCGAGAAGATAGGGAGCTGTCAACGGACCCGTCGGTGAATATACGGACCCGGGATCGCAAGTGTTGAGTCGAAAATATCCACACCCCACGCTGAGGAGATTGTTTGAGAACCCTGTTTTCGGGAACGACATGTACACACGTCGCCGTCACAGGCCATCACATGCATCACAAGTCTACTGAGTGTGTATACCGTTCTACACCGATGGGCCCAGATGAAACTCACCCTGGGATTCAATATTCAATATTCAAAATCCACGGGAGGTCCGCCACAAGCACGAGTGGCTTCCAGTGAGCACTTCAGGGAACCATCTGCAGCGCCCATGTACGACTATGCGCCACAGCGCCACAGCGGGGAGGTACGACCGACTTGCTCAGTACTTATGTGGGCGTACAAGGCGCTATTCTATCACGTTCGCGTGATGTTCCTGTTCGGTTCCTAGCACAGCACTTCGGACGACTACACGCAATTACTACGCAATTTTGAGCAGTTTGAAGATGAGGTCCTATCACCAACGAGCAGACTCTTGAGCAGGAGGCGAGCAGAACGCTATACACGCGAGTGATAGGAGAGAAATAACAGCTCATGAGCGGTATAGACAAATAGTGTCCTGCCACTGCCTCTCATTGATGTTCAAAGGACTAACAGGTACGCCCTGGTACGCCGTACGAACGCGTCGGTGGAAAGTCTTTCGCCATGACAAAGACGGAAGTAACGCAGCGGATCTTTCAGTATATCATATATGAAGGCTGAACATGTGCGTACTGCTCGGCGATGACGGAAATGTGAAAGCAGCGGATCATCAATATTGACAGACCGCGACTGCAGTTGGAAAGTATCAAAAGACCGGTACCTTTGAGGGAACGTTATTCAGAAGCGTTGAGATGGTGAGATGGAAGAGCGAGTGACCATTGGAAGGCAAGACGATGGTTATGTCGAAATGGTGGGAAGGTGGAGACGGAAGGCGTTGAGTAGAACAATGATGTTGTGCCAAAATTAGATCAGAACGCCGTTGTGATTGGCGCTGAGAGGGACATTGCGCAAACGCCGGCTATGAGGCTCTCCTTGGCAGTTGCTGTGCATGCTCGCAGCCTCTGCTCATTGTCATACTGCCTCTCGGTCTGTCCGGTCTCTTTTTTGCACAGTCTTCTGTCCATGCTCACTGTCCATTTGCACAGCAGTTCACCGGGCATAGGGCTCCGAACCAGCACAATTGTGTCTGTGATGCCCGTGGCAACGGAAATTGCGTTCGACAAGGGTCTGGCGTGGCATGGCACCTTGTCCAGGTCTGCCCGTCGTCAGGCTGACCGTTGCAAATACGCCTTCCTCCGCTTCTGATTGGTTGAGTTTGAACTCCATTCCTTCGGGCCAGCCAATCACAGGCCATCTCTGCGCGCAATGTGCGCTCAGATCCTGCTAGATCCACGCGTTCAGGTCTTCTCGGTGACAAGTGCGTTGTCCATTGTTTATTGTATTTCATCGCCCGCTGCACCCCGTTTTCCTTTTCAGTCCGTTGTCTTGCATCCTTCCCCTTTTCTTCCTTAACCACCATCTTCCTTTATAACCCCCCTTCTCCTCTCTCTTTTTCTTTGCTCGACCTCGTTCTTCTTCCCCTCTCAAAAGCTACGCTTTTGCTTTACATTTCCTCTAATACCCTCCTGGCAGAGATGTTCTTCCATTCCATCGCAACACTCGCTCTTGCAGCCTCCGCTTCAGCCGCCATCATCAACGTCGATGTTGGAAACTCAACCGGAGGCCTTATCTTCAGCCCTGAGGCCATCGTGAGTCTCCCTGGTTGTTTGATATGTGCGGACCTAACCTCATCATTTACGCGTTCGTAGAACGCAAACCCAGGAGATCAGGTCATTTACACTTTCCACCAAAAGAACCACACTGTTACACAGTCCTCTTTTGCCGCGCCATGCAGTCCTCTAGACGGTGGTGTCAACTCTGGATTGTACGTATCTCTGCGCTTTGATTGAGGCGTTCTTGTACTGAGTCTTGTCTTTCAGCATGCCAGTAGCCGCCAATGTCACTGACGGATTCCCAACATTCACCATCACTGTGAACGACGTAAGTGTTCATTTTCCAGCATGACAAACTGCAATTCTCATTCCTTGCTTCAGACAAAACCCATCTGGGTGTTCTGTGACCAGGCCGCGGGTACCCCCGCCTCTCACTGTGGTGCTGGAATGGTCCACGCCATTAACTGCGGTCCCGACGGCTCCGCCAACTCTTTCTCTGGCTTCAAGGCGGCTGCCCTTGCCGTTGGTGCTTCATTGCAGTCACAGGCCAGCGCCACCGCACCCCCCGCACCTTCATTGACCACCGCTGACTACGGTACCGCTACGATCCCTGCTGCCCCCGTCGAATCCACTGTCACCGTCACCGTCACCGTTGAAGCATCATCATGGGTCACCACGTACGCCTCGTACCCTGGTTCCCCTGCTCCTACCCCCGCTTCCTTGACCGGCAACGCCCATATCGTCGATGTTGGCAACGTCAACGGTTCTTTGACCTTCAGCCCTCCTTTCCTCACCGATATCCCTCCTCGTGATATCATCAGCTTCCGTTTGTGAGTTGGCTCTCACTCTTCAGAGGTTAAATCGATTTAAGCTAAATTGTTCCCTTACAGCAACCCGAAGAACCACACGATCACCCAGTCCAGCTTCGCCGCTCCTTGCTTGAAGGCCGACAACGCTATCGACTCCGGCTTCATGGCTGTTGCTGCCAACGCCACTGAGATGCCCATTTTCAACGTTACCGTGAACGAGACTGCTCCCCTCTGGTTCTACGTACGTCTCACATACACACTCTATTACCGGGGCACGTATACTGATATCATCCAATTTTACAGTGCCGCCAGCACTCGCCCGACGGTTCTTCCCACTGCGGTGCCGGCATGGTGTTCGCCGTCAACCCCGTACAGAGCTCTCCTCGCAACTTCTCCGCATTCCAGCTTCTCGCTGCTCAGCTCAACGGCACCAATGCCACTGGCGCCGCTTCCAGCCCCAACGCTTCGCCATCGCCAACAGGCTCTGGTGCTTCCAGCAGCATGGCCACGAACATTGCCCTCGGCATGGGTTCGCTCTTCGCCGTCGTCGCTTTCCTTCTCTAAGGAATCGACAACGTAGCCGCGGGGTGATGTTTTCTTTGTTGGGTTTTCTCGTGGACTTCTTCTGTGGTTGCCTTGCCATCATTTGGGTGTTTGTGTACTTCTTCATCCAGGACATTCGTGATACCACATAGCCCTGTCTGTCGTTCCTCTCTTGACGTGTTCTGTGTTAACGACCCATACCCCCTTGCTCCCTGCCTCTCCTAATGGTGTTTTACGTTGTGCCTGCCTCTGTTTTCATTTTGTTCTTTTTTCTTGATCATGCACATGTCTTGACGACGGACTTTGTTACCCTAATACGCGTTGAATGTTACCCGTATTTTTATTCCAGGTGAATGTACCCATTTATTTCCAGGTGGTTGCAAGCCCAATCAATACTTTCATTACACACTCTCCTTGCGGTCGCGGCGTTCGATGTGTGTCTCTTCCCAGATGTGCTCTGAGTGTTGCGAGCAGTCAGTTGAAGCAGCAAGTGATGCGACCGTCCGACGTCGGCGTCGGCGAGCTGATCGGAACAGTCATGGAAAGCGGCGTATGCTGTTGAAATGAGATTCCGAAGCTCTAGAGAGGACGTTCGTACATCCGACGTTCAGGACGGGGCGACGCACATCTCGCATGGCATCAACAACTTGAAGGATTTGTGTCTACTGGATGTCAACCACGAAAGATGGCAGTTTACCGATACACCTGTGAAAAAACAGCGTCAGGTCCCCGTGTATTGACCGAACACTCGAGGCTCCATCGTGCCCGAATGCGCAGAAGTTCGACGTATGTCAGCCTACAGGACGTCCGAGGGAAGATATGGCGATGCACTCTGAACGTCCGTGTGTGCGACGGCGTATCCGAGGCTCACGTCAATGCCGGACAGGGAAGATATGCATGCGTACAACATGAAGGTAAGATGACATTAAAGCAAATGAGAAACAAGAAACACGAGGGTAAAGAAGTGATTGTGCGGTACAGAAGATGGATGTCAGATCATATCATAAACACAACATACTGCAAAATGGCGGGGTCGTGGCCGAGATGACCACCAAATGCTTGTTGCCCTGCCCATATCCACATCTCTGGCTCACCGCAGTGGGAGATAATTGGACGACGGGTCAAGGGCTAGGACACACTGGGAGTAATGCAGGACCAGCCCACCGACACCTACGCACCCGTCACTTACGACTCACCCCCGAGTGACTCTCTGGCTTTCTTCTCCTTCTTCAGCCTCTTCTTCTCCCTTTTCGCCTCTGTCTCCTCGTCATCAGCCTCCGCTGCCGCCTTTTCCGCTGCCTTCTTCTCTTTCCGTAGCCGCTTCCTCTCCGCCTTAGCTGCCTCGTCGTCGTCTCCTTCGGCGGCGGCGTCCCCGTTCGTCATGGAAATGTCGCCGTCTGCGTCGGGTACTTCTGACTTGCGCTTGCGCTTCTTCTCCTTGGGCTCTTTGACGGGACTGGCCTCAGCCTTGACAGCCTCTGGTGCGATCTCGGCGGCGGGAGCAGGAGCAGAAGTGGAAGGACCAGCATCCTACCGACCAAAATTCAGTTACGCCAATCTACACAAATATGCAGAACAGTCCACATACCTCACGCGAGTAATCAACGTAGTCCTTACTCCATTCTGCGGGAGTGTTCTCGGTCTTCTCGCCGTACTTGCCCAACTTGCCGTCCTTGATCATTTTCTTCTTCTCAAGAGCCCTGGGTCCGAGACCCCATCGGCGCGGGTAGGTGTCGCGCTCCATAATGCATCGCTTCACTTTCGCTACGACTCCGTGGTCGCAAGTCGCGAGCTCAACGGTGGACATTTGCGCGATGGCGAGGGCGATGGCTTCGCCTATCATTTCGAGCCTCAGAATCAGATATGAATAGGGGGGCTGGTGGTGGGGCAACACGTACCTTTTGTGGTCATGAGAACAATTTCTTCGTGCAAAGCGATGTCGGCTTCATAGCGAAGCAGACCGGGAAGCATGAGCTTGGCACCGTAGCAGACAGCATTGACTGCGCTGTCCTTGACTACGACCCTCTTGTAACCAACAAGTAACGATTCCAACGGACGAATGACTCGTCGAAGGTACGACTCTGAATTTCCTTGTTAGTGGGTGCGGGATCTGAGTGGGAGAAAAGACTGAACGCACCATCTCGAGTGTTGTCGTACATCCACTGCGCGTCCAACACATCGTGCATCGTCACCATATCATCGTTCTCACTCAACGCACCCGACCTCACACGCCTCAGCTCCTGCATGTGTCCGCCAACTCCAAGCAGCAATCCCAAGTGCACGCAAAGCGTCCGAATATACGTGCCTGCCTCGCATGAAACCCAGAACACGGCGAGGTTGCGCTTCTCGTCGAATTCGAGGAGTTTGGACTCGTAGATGGTACGAATACGGAGTTGACGTTTGACGGCGGAGATGAGTGGGGGTCGTTGGAAGAGGGCACCGGTGAGGGTTTGGATGGCGCGAGGGAGAGCGGTTGGGTTTGGGAGGGCGGAGTGCAGACGGAGGACAGCAACATATTCTTTTCCTGCGGACGTACGAGCGTGCATAAGAGAGGGCATATGAGAACTGACACGAAGTGCATACCTGCGCCTTGTTGAGACTTGACCAGTCGTGTTGCACGGTCGATACAGACAATCAAGCAGCCAGTGACTTTGGGGTCAAGAGTACCACTGTGACCGGTCTTGTCGACACGTAATATCCGTCGCAGCCAGGCAACAACTTCATGCGAAGACGGGTTCGAAGGTTTGTCCAGGTTGATTACTCCAGACCTGCAGAACAGCAAAATTGAAACAATTAGCAGCTTCGCAGACTGAGGTAAGTGCGCAGACAGACTTGACATAGGTGGTGATGTCCCGCTTGAGAGGGCTGCATCCTGAAGGGATAGGCGTGAAATGGCTAGAGCGTACGAGCAACTTGTCGTAATTTTTGAGGAGGAGGGGCCACTGGGAAGTGTCGAGTACTGGCTGTGACTTCTCGACGGGGATGGAGTAGTTGCCTTCGACCTGGGCCGTGGCAATTTGGCCACGCGAAAGAGATTTTGAGGGGGCCATGGGAGGAGGTTGGTAGGGATGTGGTCGCGGCCGCGAACGACTTGAAGCTGCAGTCGCTCCTCTGCAAAACTCTCTTGGGCGGATCACTTTTGATGCGAACCCCGTAATCGCGATCACGCTAGCACAGTCCAGGCGCGCACGCCCCCGTGAGAGCCGGTTGCTATATCGAGCCTCGTGAGAACTAATATGAAGAACTGTACAGAACCTGCGCGCCCGCCCAAAGCTAATCTGCCCAGCGCGTCCACATCCACCAACGCCCCGTCGCCAGCCACCAAAACCCGACACTCGTCCCCCGACTCCTCCCTGCCCCTCAAGATGGTCAGTTGACTCCAGTTACCGCTTTGCTGAGCACCCTTCTCAGTAGGCTCACACTGGCTTTTCTTTCTCCTTCGTACTAGGCCCCCGCTGGAAAGACCGCAAAGACCGCTGCTAAGCACAAGTTCGTCATTGACTACTCCCGTCCCGCTAGCGACGGTGTCTTCGACGGTGCTGCCTTCGAGAAGTACCTCCATGACCGCATCAAGGTCGAGGGAAAGACTGGCCAGCTCGGTGACAGCATCAAAATTCACCGTAACGGTACGCATGCTCGAGCATCTTGCATGGCTTACGGGAACTAATTCGGCTTTCTGTGATCAGGCGACACCAACATCACCGTTACCTCTAACGTTGCTTTCTCGAAGAGGTACCTCAAGTACCTCACGAAGAAGTTCTTGAAGAAGAACACTCTCCGTGACTGGATCCGTGTTGTTGCCACCACCAAAGACAACTACCAGCTCCGCTTCTACAACATCCAGTAAGTCGCTTTTGTTTTGACCCATGCTCGCCTTGTTCTGACATTGTGTCTCTTCCAGGACTGGTGATGACGAGGAGGAGGAGTAAACTGGCTATCTACATCACCATGATATCGTCTTTTATTCTCCATGTTGTAGAGATACTGCATATGCCATGATATGTCACGACGTACACTCATACCACTGTCTTGCAATAAGTTATGCGCTGTGTATTCAAGATGTGTATTACTATGATCTGCTCGCCAAACTACCGCTCCAAGGGTCTGTTCACCACCAGTGTGACGGTCTCTTCCCGCTCAGGTGCATCCGGGTCCTTCAGCTCAATCTTCCCAAGAATCATCATAGCAAGCTCGTTCCAATGCACTTGTGTCTCCGTCAGAGGCTTGCAGCGGTACTGCGTCGCGAGGAGCTGGCCGAGTTGTGTCTTGAGATACTTGAGAGCCACGCTGGTCTTGGGCTCGATGCGGAAGCGAATCTTGCGATCAATGGTCGCAGTATTCGACATGAGCTGCACGGTTTGCTGGAGTTAGCCTTAGCCCGCACGAGCACACACACAACCGTACCTTGAAATCAACCTCCCCACAGAGCAGGAGTAAAGCCATGTCCTCAACCGGGCCCGTTTCCCATGCATACAACTTCTTTGAATGCCTGTAGTAGCGTCGATGAGTCATGCATACAGCTATCCGGCTGAGCAAAACACTCACATAAGCGTGAAGTACGCAAGGTAGTTGACACCAAAGTCCTTCGGTTTCCGACCAAAATTGATCGAAGAAGGATGGAAGGCGGCAGACTGGTTGTTCATGATCGTTCGAAGTTCGCTCTTGCCATCCTTGACGATGTCCACGGAGAGAATCTTTGGGTACAGGCCCGCTGCCAACGCAGAGTTGAGGATCCAGCTATTGGCGGCGTTGACGTTCAGCTCGGGTGGAACTGCGACGAAGCGGGGTCTACCGCGGCTGAAACGGGAGCTAGGAATAGCAGCGTTCAATGCGATGACAGTATGGAGGGATACGATGAACACTTACCGACTAAGCTCTCTGGTGAAGGCACGGTCAACTTGAACAAATCCTGAATCGATCAGATATCCAAGATACTGCTGACGCAATTCCTCGATCTGAAGCAGGTTTTGGTGACTGAGGAAGTAGTGCTTGCAAAGTTTGCGTGCGACACCATTAGCGCAAGCGTTCCTCCATGTCGAAAAGGCATTGTGGATAGTGAGGAAGTCCGAGTTTTCCACGCGGAAACTCGCTTTCGCTCTGTCTGCCTCCTCCGCCATTCCGAAAGGAGTGAGAAACGGAGATTTCGAGTTCAACGTCGCCGCAATGGTGAGAGCTGGATCCAAACAACGGAACAATGTGGCGATGAGCAGGAACTTGCCAAGATGCACATCCGTAGGGAGCTTGCTGAGCAGTCGACCCATGGGTGTGATCTCTTCGGACGGTGTCAGCGCGCGAACCTTGAGCGTAAAACAGGTGTCAATGGATGAGAAAGATACGTTTGAGATACTCCTTACCTCGATGAGACTGGCGACTGCTCTTTGAATGTTGACTGACAATGGTGGATCAAGAGCACGGGAAAGCACGTCTTCTACGGATGTCCCCAAGTTGATTTTCAAAATCTTGATGCGCAACGCGAGGTCGCTGAGACTGAGCCGCATGATTTCGGGGTCCGGATGGTCAGCCATCTAGTACAAAGCATAAGTCACAATATTCGGCTCGCGTTAGGATACGAGAGCTTACTTTGAGATCATGTCGAGACTTGGTGAACAGATGGAAGCAGATACCAGACTGCACACGACCTGCTCTACCGCGCCGTTGTGCTGCATTGCTCTTCGCAACGTATGTATCCACCAAGCGACTGATCTGTCGCTTCTCGTCGAAGCTGTAACGTTATACTCGTCAGATAAAGTGGAATAATAGGGCAAGCGAACACTGACCGCATCTCCCGATGCCTTCCGGTGTCGATCACGCACGTTATGTCGGGGATGGTGATACCAGTCTCTGCGATATTCGTAGCTGAGAAGTTAATGCATTAGCATTGGGGGGAAATGATAGCAAAAGAGATCCCTCTCACCGATCACGATTTTCCGGATTCCTGGTGGGGGTATATCGAACACGGCACCCTGATTTTCAACACTGGAATGCAACGGGTATAGGCGGAACTGTGCCTCAGAACCAAACATACGATGTTCTGTGAGTATATCGTTGAGTTGACGAATTTCACCCATGCCCGGCATGAAAACCAGGATGGCCGACGAGAAGTCGGTGTACCGCGGGTCCTCGAAACAAATGCACTCAAGCAGGCGCACAATAAGGTCGAAAGGAATGAGCCTGTCGTCCAGAAGGTTGATACTTGCGGCTGTTTGCGCAGAATAGCGCTTCTCCAACTTGACATTGTTGGGAGTTGACTCGTCATCGTCGTCGGCCGGGATCGCCTCTTCTGACCAGTCCATGCGGCCTTTGCCCTTGTAATTGTTGCCTGACAGTTTTGTGAGTGAACTGTATACAAATCAGGAGGAAATAAATATCTACCTCGCCTGGCGTATGGGGAGGATTCAGTGATCTTCCACTTGGTGAATTCCACTGCATCTTCCAAATATCGAACATCTACTGGGAACGTCCGGCCGGGGACTTGCATGACGGGACATCCACCGAAGTATTGAGAGATCTTGTCTGCGTCTACTGTTGCGGACATGAGAACCACTCTGGGAACTTTGTCAGCTACGACCAATTCTCAAACATGTTCAGAACATACCGAATATCTGGCCGCTGAATAAGTAAGGACTTGAGAACGATCAACAAGAAGTCTGACTCTATGGTCCGCTCATGCACCTGCAGGACACTCGTGAGTAAGTTAGTGTCGGATTTACGAAAGTGTTTTTACGAACTTCGTCGATGATTATATGCTGTATCCCGATTCAGCAACAGCATGCAATGCGCAATTCAACTTGAAAACTCACTGTGATCTCATCAAATGCAGTACCTTGGCCACCCTGGCCACTGCCACCTTCCAGCATGCGAAGAGCAATACCATTGGTGACGTATGCTAGGCGCGTGGTCTTGGACGTGTTGCTCTCGAGTCTGACTGTGTAGCCAACAAACGATCCGACGTTCCCAACAGAGTTAGGGGGTTCTCCTAGCTCCACAGACACACGTTGTGCAAGGGATATTGCAGAAATGCGCCGCGGTTCTGTGCAAATGATCTTGCACGGTTTGCCTTGAGACAGTTGGTCCTCGAGAATAAACGCGGGGAGTTGGGTAGATTTACCACTATACTGCAGTCAGCTCCGAACCAATTCATAGTGCCCGCACGTACCACCCAGTCTCACCGCTGAGCACAAGAATTTGGGAGGTTTCCAGGGTATCGACGATCTCATGGCGATATCGAGCTATCGGTAGTTCATTGCGGCGTCGCTGAACGATCACATGAGCACAGAATCTGACAACCTCAAGACAGCGATTACCAGCATCTCCTGGTAGGCGGGTCTGGCCTGTCGTGCCTCAAGGTCGGCGATGATATGCTGCGATTCTGCATGATCAAGCCGAGGTGTGCGGTACAACCTCGGGGCTTGCGAGATAGCATCCTTCGAAGACGCATTGGTGATCTAGACAGCAATGAGTAAACTGCATCGCGCAACATGAATGAATGCTGACTTTCGAGGTAATGGCAAGCTTAGGTTCCAAAATTGTCTTCAACTTCGACCAAATACCGCGATTAACAGTGTCATTCTGCTCACGCCTCTTCTGCTCAAGTTCAGCCCATAGATCGCGGAAGATTGGTGGCAAAAGCCTGAACGAGGTCAGATTTCCTGCAGACGCTGTGACTGACAGAGCGAAGCCATCTTGCTGAGGAAACGACAGAGCATGCAGGGCGACTGTTGAAATGTACTGCTCTGCTTGCGTATCGTCATAGCAGGCAGTATCTTCCATAGACCATTCGTCGGTTTTACCTCCGTTCCATCGAATAGAGACCGACGCTCGTGTTGCACGACTACCTCCAGAGATTATACGATGAACAACTGCCGCATACTTGTCGATCTTCAGGACGGTCTCCTGAAGAAGTGTCTTCGGGGTGCGACCAGAATAATGCTTGGGCAGTGCCATTTCTCTGATGGTCACCGTGACACCTTGTGCAGTGGTCTCCGAGGTAGGCATCTCTTCTAGAAGCTGGAAAATGCCCCCAGATTCCGCATCGTCACTATTATCGGCGTCGAATATGTCTTCCGAGACGCCCATGTCATCCTGCGAGGGTAGAACAGCGGAAGCTGGCTGCTGTTCAGGTGCTGCCGTCACAGTCGGGTTGGGATTTGGAACGTCCACTTTATCCTGCGAGGGTGAAATAGCGGTGGCGAGCTTTTGAACAGCTGCTACTGGCACCTTCGGCTTGGGATCCGGGGCGACCACTTCCCCGCGAAGACGTGCTTGAAGAGCTGCAGCATCGGCCTTGTTACGTTCCTCCTGATATGCAGCCTCTGCTTCTGCTTCATCGAAAAAGTAATCGTCCCTGATGTCTTGCAGTTGCCGCTGTAAATTTCGCAGAACTGACGCGTTCGCTGTTTCTCCGCGTTTTCTGTGCGTGGTCAAGTTGGAGATGTTCATCTTCACCCGGATATACGCTGTCAGTGGATCATCTGAGGGGTGGTCTTCTGACGGTGTTGGTTTGTAAGAAGAAATAGCCTCCGTATCCTCAGCCTCAAGAGAAACTTCGTCGATCCGCTTCGTGAGGGCTGCAACGTGTTGGGACGGTACAAATGGCGCCGCAAAAGGATCCAAGGTAGTAGGAGTGGGCGTAGATGTCGCAGCGGGTGAAAACGCCGTAGACAGCGATGGCGTGGTAGAATGTGAACCGATCTTGGGTGTTTGTGACGCCCTGGACCCTTCAGCATCGTTTCGTCCAACGATCGCTTTTCCATCCGGATCTTGCAGTAGATAGTCAGGTCATGTGGAAGTTCTGAGTGAGATGAAGCATACCTAGTCTTTGCAGAAGCTCTTCATCACAATGTACATGGAGCTAAGCCACAGTTAACAACGTTTGGGGAGGCTAGTTGAAGAGAACAATGGATGCTCACCCATTCGATAGCGTCGTCCAGGTCAACGCCCGGTATGGACTCCAGACATCGATGGACATCCTCATCGGAGAATCCAAGACGTCTAAGCACACCGTAAGTTATGGCGAGCTTGGGGAGAGCCTTCGTCTCGGATTCGTCCAACGTATGCAAAGCTGAGTACATAGAACGTTCATCAAAAGCCTGCTACGATGAAAGCACTTGACCGACCTGACTCGGGCTCCGTCTCGGTCACCAGTCGAATGATGTTGTCGACAAAAGCAGGATCCAATTGCAGCAAGGACAGCGTATGAGAGAACCGGCGGTCCTGTTCAATCGCCTTTCATATCATCAGTCAATCTGCAACATAGCACAATTCCATGAGCACTCACTTTGACAGTCCGACTGATCTCCCTCTCCGTCCGCTCCTGGTGCTTATCTACGCATGCCTGTAGGTACTCCTGCTCAGGGTCCACCTGAGGGGCTTCGCGAGGAGGCGACGACTCTTTCGTTTCTAATGGTTCGCCCTCTTGTGTGTTCGGATCTGATTTCCCGATTTCAGGTTCTGCAGTGGGCTCTGGATCCGCGGGTGCGATTTTCTTTGGAACGGATGTCGTTGCAAACCCGCGCGCTACAGGCTTGAGCTGCGTCTTCTTTTTCTTCGCCATGACGGCGGGATGTTGAACGTTTCCTGCGAGTTTGGACGATGAACACTTCTAAAGAGGCTTCTATGGGTTATCTTGGAGTTGCTTCGGAATCGTGTGCGGCCGGAAGCTGGAAGCCAAGCCTGGTGTTCAATACGATCGCAAGGGTGTATCTACTCTTAGGTCCGGCACGAAGATGTCGGATGTGACTTGATTTTCTGTAGAAAACATGGGCTAGAAATGATAATAGGTCAGTACTTGGCTGAGATGGAGAATCTCACAAGCTGGGTGTTGTGGAAACTTGAAAGATCATCAATATGAATTGCAAGAAACCTGCACAGGCGCTTATGGTTGCTATACCCGAGTGACTCGCCCTCCGACACTACCGCGATAGACAATTCACATTGGGAGCAGAGATTGCATTAGTGCGCTACAGAGAACGACAAGAATGTTAACATACAATGGGGTAGGTATCAAAGGTGCAATTACTACATTATGCGACAACAAATAATAGTGCAGACATGAAAGAAATGAGCCGTATACCGTCCTGGACAAGAAAGAGCATGATCATGAATCCGCGTCCACCGCTGCTGCCTGTGCCTTCCTACGACCACCTCGTCCGCCACCCCTGCGGCCTCTGGTTGAAGTGCCCGCTTCGCCCTTCTTTCTCCTTCCGCGGCCCGCGGTAGGTGTAGGAGCCTGAGACTCCTCTTCTTCTGGTGCTTCGTTCGGTCCACCATTCTGAGCCGGTGCTGAATGCCCGAAGAACTCGTCGCCCTCTTCATTCCACAGGTCACGAACTGCAGAGTCGCCGTTCTCGCCCATGGCTCGTTTGCCTGCCTTTTTGGTGGTCGGATTGGAAGCGGCTGCGGCTGTAGCATCGCCAAGGTTCGCCAGCTGATCCTCGTTGAGCAGGAGCTGAACGATTTCGCTTGGTTTTGTGACGTCCGTGAAGTTCTTGTTACCAACAACGATGTCTTGAACCTGTGAGCGGAGGTCAGTAAAATGTTCTAGAGGAAGAGCTTGCGACACTCACGTCTTTCTTGACTCTGGCTAGCTGTACGATACGCTCATCGATGGTCCCCTTTGTGATAAGCCGGTAAACTGTTACTTGTCGGGTCTGGCCAAGACGATGCGCACGATCCATGGCTTGGGCATCGTTAGATGGATTCCAATCATGGTCGTAGAACACGACAGTGTCCGCCGCAGTCAAGTTGATACCAAGACCACCTGCACGGGTACTCAGAAGGAATATGAAGATGTCCGGCCTTATCCATTGGTGAGTGATGGTCAAGGTCGCTGAGCGGTGCGGTTCTCACCTTGTTTGCCACTCCATCACCATGTCCCTTCTGTCTTCCAGCTTTGATGAACCATCCAGTCTGAGATACTTGTATTGACGGAAGATGAGATACTCCTCCATGAGGTCCATCATACGCGTCATCTGGAAGTACACCAGTACACGATGATCGCCAGCTTTAAGCTCTTGAAGCAACGCATCCAAGCGTGCCAGCTTGGCGGAGTCGTAGATAAGACGCTTCGCCTCTGGTACCTGCATCGAGGACAATGGCAGCTGGTCCATCGCTGACACGCTGACTAATCCAGAAATGGGAGCTTCGGGAGCAGTCTGTTGATACGCTGAGACGGCCGCAGGCACCTCGCGAATGTCGGGAGGCAGCCCATAGAGAATGAGTGACTCTGAGGGCGACTCTTGGATCTGAGCTTGACGATCGACGAATGGACGATCCGAAGAGATGATCGAAATCGGAGGGGCAACTGCAGGCGGCACAAACCATTTGAAGCCTGCCCTAGACAGACACGAGGTATCCCACGACGACTTGGAGATGTCAGAGAGGGTAGGAAGGTCGTCGGCCACCGCGAGGTTCTGTAGAGACTTGAAGGGCGTTCTCAGAGAGCGGTCGGCAACCGAAAGCGCAAATTCCGGATCCCTATGGTCACATTCATCAGTATTCAGACTTGACGGACGAATCGAATCACTCGCATGGTATACGGGTCTGTCTCAAGCTTCTCCGCCTCGTCGTGTAGAGCAATCAGTCTCCTTCGGAGTAAAGGAGTGTTGTGCATGATGTGCGCCTCGCTGGGCGACATATCCAAGAAACGAAGGAACGAAAACGACGGGTGCTCTATCGGGTACAGAACGTTAGCGATGCTCCACTCGACGGAAACAAGGATTACATACCATCATCATACATAGATTTCTGGATCCAATCGGTAGACCAGATGTTGAATTTGCTGAGAGGGCCGGACGTCAAAGGCAGAGGGGAATTCTCCTGCGGCACGTCAAGGAGGCCGCCATCGAGGTAAAGTAAAGAGGGAATGTGTAGCTCGATCGGATTCCGAGTCGAGTACGGAAGCTGCGCAAGATCTCCTTCGCGGTTGAGCGGGCCAGACTTGCCGTACTCAGAGAATGAGTAGGGTGCCACCACATCTGCACGTTCGAACAGCTCGGGGTGATTGCAAACCTTTACTTGCGTCAGTCGTCTCGCATTCTGCCTGAGAGTATGTGATCTCACCTTGCGGAACTGCATCACGAGGTTCATGAGTGACCGTGCGGAGTCTGCATCACCGATGTTCGCAGCTTTCTCGAGCAAGTCAGCTACGGACACATTGGCGAGAAGACCTTTGTAGAGAGCACGCTGTCGAGCACTCAAGTCGACATAGATGTCGATTTCAATCTATCATAAAAATTGCAGTGAACAACCATTGCAAGCATGACGATGGCAGACATACCTTTTCACTGAGCTCGTTTTGGACGTGTCTCTTCACACGACGCAACATGAAAGGCTTGAGAATCATATGCAACCGACGCAACTGGTGCTCGTTGAGCTTGCTCCCTTTGTTTTCAGCGGCATTCTCAATGTCCTTGGAGAACCACTCGTTGAACTCGTCATGAGAGTCGAACAAACTTGGCATGATAAAGTGCAGCAGTGCCCAGAGTTCTGTATACGATGTCAGCAAGCCATCCTCAGAGATGCAATTTGCAGCCCACCTTGCATGGAGTTTTGGATAGGTGTACCCGTCAGAAGAAGCCGATTACGACATTGGAATCCAAGCAGCGTCTTCCAACGCGCACTAGACGAGTTCTTGATATTCTGAGCCTCATCCAAAATCATATACTGCCACTTCACGCGTTGGAAATACTGCTGATCTTGGGTAACCTGCAAGGGGCGACGTTAGCAAGGCATAACAGCAAAAAAAGTCGCACACTCACAAGTTGATAGCTGGTGATCAAGACGTGGAAAGGAGCATCCTCATTGTAGCTGATCTCTTTCTTCGACCAAAACTTCCTCAGGGTGGCACGATCCTTGACGTTACCCCAGTAAGGCAGAGCCTTCAGCTTTGGAACGAACCGAGTGATCTCCTGCTGCCAATTGTGAAGGGTTGAAGCTGGAGATACCACGAGGAAAGGACCCCAAATATCATGCGCCTCAGCAAGGTATGCCAGCAGTGAAATGGATTGGACGGTCTGAAGGTTCACCATAAGATTCTCTTCTAGCGCTCAGGTCCAACAGCTACGCACCTTTCCAAGACCCATCTCGTCCGCAAGAATCCCGTTGATACCCTGCTCGTACAATGTGCCTAGCCAGTTCAAGCCCTTCAATTGGTACTCCTTCAGAGTGGCCATGAGCATCTTCGGCTGTTGGATTGTGAGCTCGCCCGTGAGGGACGTCGGGTTCTGGAAGTTGAGCTCGTCGGAATCGACTGCGAAAGGAAAAGTCAGTAGATGTCAGCATTGAGACGCCACGAACGACTCACGGTCAACGAGCGGTGTACCCGAAGGTCCACTACCCTCGACATGCTCGTCGCGGACATGGGCTTGAGCCTTAGCAAGCTTGATCGCCTCATTGGTCTTGCGCTCCAACGCAGCCTGGGTATCAAAGTCCTGAGCTTTCCTCTTAGCAGCTACGATGGCCTCTTGAGCGTTCTTCCTCGCATGACGTTGCATGTTAGTCTCATCATCTGCGGTGCACGTCGTGAGTCAAGTTGAAGAACGTTGTAATAGATGTAACTTCACCATCATCGAAGTCGATGTCCTGCAAGTGTTCTGGCTCGACGTCCTCGATATGTGCACCAACCGGAGCCGGACCAGCCGATTCGCCTTCAATATCCGCCGCTAAAGAGAGCCGTCAGTACACTCGTATGCAAGAACTTGGCAGAGAGAACTGACTCTTCAGCTTGTTCCCCACGAAATGACTGTACAGCTCAGTCTGACTGATCAAGAACTCCAACTTGCGAGCCTGCCGTGTCGCCTCACGCTTCTCTTCCTCCATCTTTGCACGATCCATCGCCTCCCGATGCTCGCGCCTGCGGACCTCACGCTCCTCTTTCTCGTTCTTCTTCCAGAAGACCAGCATTTCACGCATGAGACGCTTGCCCTTGTTCTGCGTGTCCTTCGCGCTTTTCGTGGACCGGATGTAGGGCTTGCGAGCCATCGTCACCGCGAGTTGAGCAAGACGTTTGGCTTGTGCAGTTTTGGCGGCGTAGCTCAGGCTGTGGAAGCGGTAGACCTATCGTATGTAAGCATCAGCGTATTGCTTGACGACGTAGCAAAAATGGCGAGGTACGAACCTTGACAACATCCCTTCTGGCAATATTTGTCCAAACCTTCTTCTGAGCCTCCTCCAAACTTTTAACACGCTTCCACATGGTAGCATCGTCCATCTTCTTCGCCTTCCGCAACCCAGGGATCTGCTCGTCCAATTCGTACACAGTAGCAGAGACATTCGTGAGGGCGGGGGACGGGGGACGTGATCCCACAGGTGTAGCGTCTCCGACCACCGACGGTGCAGCAGATCCCGTCCCAAGTCCCAATATTTCTTGGGTATGTGGCGGTAGTGCATCCGCTTTCCTCTTCGGACCAGGCCTCTTCCTCTGCTTCGGAGTTGCTGTAACACTGGCAGCGGTACTCTCCACGCTCTGCTCCCTTTGCTTGCCACGACCACGTCCAGACGCAAGACTCTTGACTGCCGCGGGAAGAGCGGGCGTAGAAACGTTGGAGGCGTTGTCCATCGCGATGGAACGCTCAAGTTCATCAGTGATGTCCAAAGCCTTGTCCTTTCCAAGTCGTCTCTTCTTTCTCGCAGGTGGTTGGGTTGTCTTCGAGATTGGTATATCTTCTTCGCTGCTCTCGTCCGACGCGCGAGATGCTGGGCGTTTGTTGACCTCCTTCTCTTTACCCTTGCCGCGAGATTTTGTGGGAGGCCCAAGAATAGACTCTTCAAACTCCCTGGCTGCATCTTCGTTGGCACCAGCAGTTGCAGATGCGTACTGACCCAGGTCCTCGGTGATGAATTCATGGGTGGGCATATCCGGACCATCTACTGAGACAACAGACGGAGAAGGTGCTCGCATGGGAGACGGAGCATCCTCCTCTAATGGCGGATGCAAGAGGGGGAGCGGTGGCGGTAGCGGAATGCGCGAAATCCGGCTCACATAATTGTGAGACAGGGTGGATGCTGTCAGAGCGTCCCGACCCTAGTGCACGACTGAGTAAGATACGCATTGATATGTACGAAGACAGTACTTACAATGATCCAGTGACCGAAGAATGAGTCTATTTGCCGCTGCCTGCGGTGTGTCTCCATGATGTAGTTACCCAGCTCGCCCTTCCAGATCTCGGGGCAGTCATCTAGGTCTGACGACGCCAAGCGGCGTTCCTCTTCAGTCATTTCATAGGGTTCTTGGTCCATATCATCAGCAGTTGCACCCGCTGCACGCCGAGGGGGATTTCGCCTAGAGCTGCGCTGTACAGAATGGTCAGAAACGCAACGTCATTGAGATGAGCGGCACAACATACACGTCTACCTCCCGGAGGTGCATGTGCATCCTCTTCCTCAAGTTCTCCTGCTTTCCTTTTCCTTCTGCCGTTTCCTTCCGCATGTGCGTCACGGTGCTTGGCCGTACCACCGTTGGTCATATGAGGGGAAGGAGGAGTACCATCCTCGCGGTCCGGATAGTAGGAATTCCCTCCTTCTTGGGCCATTCTACCGTCGGGATGGTTCCATTGACCGTTGGAAGGGCTCCAGTGAGGTGCGTCCTCGTGAGCGACAGGCTGGGGATGCTGCAAAGGTCGCGACTGGTATGCGCCCGGTTCCGGTGGAGGCGACCTGGACTGGCCGCGCTGTGTTCGGTGCCCGTTATGCATGGAGGAAGTAGAAGCTGGCGAGGGCGACCGGTATAGTGGGGTGGCATCGTTGGGTGGCATAGGCACTGGGCCGGAAGCCTGTGGCGGGGGTCCCGTGAGCGGGGAACTGGGCTCATCGTTCAAGATGCGCCTGAGTGACATGGTGAGCGCGACGAGATGAGCTGCGTCGCTGGCAAAGGAAGTTGGTCGTTGTTAAAAGGATTGGTAAGACGCCGGAGGGTCTGATACACGTATGCAGTGGCCCCCAGGGATCTGAGGTGCAATTGTTACAAGTTGTGCTCGGATGTGATATACGAGTATGCGAGGGTTGAAGAGCGGGTCGGCGTCGACGTTGGCGACGACGAGGGGGATGGGGGGACGAGAAAGGCGATGGACGAGCGAGATGATGGAGGGCCGGGCGGCCGTGGAAGGGGCTGAGCGAGGCTGAGCCGCAATCTTCCAGGGAGAACTGAACGGTCGCTCTCATTTCGTGTCGGCTACAAATATGCCTCCTTCCTTTCCTGGCCTCCACTCCTTCGCAATCCTCGTCCCGTCACGCCGTCACCCCGCCCCCGGCCTGTCACGCTCACGCCTCACGCTCCCCCGCCCTGCTCACCGCCAGCCCCGACGCCCGACGCCCGACGCAGCCGCCTGTTCAACCTAGCCGACACTGACCACGGCGCACGCACACAGGGGCGGACGCAACGTCGTACTCCCCCACACGTCAGACATCGTCCCCATGCATCACCGCTGACATCGGTTTGTTCGGAATCCAAGCCGTCACATATAGTCTCACAGCCCCTCCAGGCTCATCCTTTCAATCTGCTTAGACTGCCAATAGAAGGCGTCAACAACAATGACATCGCGGCCACTAATTATGCAATCACCGCAAACGGACAAAAGATATCGAACGACTGCCTATTACGAACTACACTACACGATTCTGTAACATCTGCAAGACAGTCTATGCCTCGTCTGGGTGCAACATCAGCTCTGGGCGGACTTTCTCGTCGAATTCTTCCGGTGTCAAGAAGCCAAGCGCAACCGTAGCCTCCTTCAGCGTTGTACCCTCTTTGTGGGCTTTCTTGGCACACTTCGCGACGTCTGCATGGAGAGGATGAGTCAGTGCATATTCATAGCACGCCAAGCCTAGCGAGACTGACTGTCATAACCCAAATGTCTGTTGAGGATGGTGGCCAGCATCAGCGACTCGTGGAGGAGCGTGTTGATACGCTTCTCGTTGGCTTCAATGCCAACGACACAGTTCTTCGTAAACGATCGGGACCCTTGAAACCGATTTTAGCACTCTCAAGCTGGATCCAAAATATGCATGTAACACACCATCGGCCAACAAACGGATGCTCTGCAGCACGTTCTTGATTATGACAGGCTTGAAGACATTGAGCTGGATCAAAGTCAGAGTGGCGCTCAAGTGACATTGTAACACAAAGTACTCACTTCGAAATGGCCGTTAGATCCTGCAACGCTGACGGCAGTCTGGTTGCCAATGACCTGAGCAGCGACCATCGTCAACGCTTCGCATTGTGTCGGGTTCACCTTTCCAGGCATGATACTGCTACCGGGCTCGTTTTCAGGCAGCGCCAGCTCACCCAGACCGCAGCGAGGTCCAGAGCCGAGGAAACGGATGTCATTGGCGATCTTCATGAGCGAACACGCGACCGTGTTCAAAGCACCGTGCGCCTCAACCAGAGCATCGTGGGCACCAAGTGCTTCAAACTGCAACGCAGTCAGACTCCGTAGAAAGCCAGCAAAAGCGAATACATGCCTTGTTCGGTGCAGTCTTGAATTCCAGGCCAGTTATTTTTGAGATTTCAGCCGCCACCTTCACATCAAAACCTTTCCTTGTGTTCAGACCCTGCACACACCATGAGACATGCACACGCCCAGGAAAGACATTCCGACTCACAGTTCCCACAGCAGTACCACCTTGTGCGAGGAAGCTGAGCCTAGGCAGAATGTCCTTCACGCGCTCAATGCCGTTGGCCACCTGCTGGACGTAACCGCTGAACTCCTGGCCGAGAGTCAGCGGGGTGGCATCTTGCAGATGGGTACGGCCAATCTTGATGATGTGCTCGAACTTCTTCGACTTCGCGTCAAGAGCATCCCGGAGTTCGGTGAGAGCTGGGATCAAGGAATTTGAGAGTTCGGTGACAGCGGCGACGTGCATGACAGTAGGGAAACTATGATATCGGTAAATGCATGTACAGCGAAGATGAGTAGTCCGTGAGACTCACGAGTCGTTCGAACTCTGGCTCATGTTGACGTGGTCATTTGGATGGACGGGCTTCTTCGACCCGAGCTCACCACCCAAAATCTCAATGGCACGATTTGAGATGACCTGAATGAGATAACACGTCGTGTCAGAACTCACACTTCACTCCTGCGTGTGAACTGGTACCTCGTTCGCGTTCATGTTGCTCTGAGTTCCGCTGCCAGTCTGGAAGACAACCAGGGGGAAGTGATCGTACAGTTTGCCAGAGATGACCTTCAAGTAAAAACGTCGTCAATTACGACTTCATTCTGCTATGACTGATGTACTCACGTCGTCTGCTGCCTGCTGAATCGCCGTTCCAACGTTCTTATCTAGCCCATACTCCACATTCACAATCGAAGCAGCTTTCTTCAAGACACCAAAGGCCTTGATGACAGGTGGAGGAAGGCGCTCGGTGGGTCCGCCGATGTCGAAGTTTTGCAACGAGCTGAGCAAAGTATAAGCACAAAGTCGCAAAGATCATGATCAGAATAGACGCACCGCTGAGTTTGTGCTCCCCAATAACGGTCTGCAGGTACTTGTAGTTCTCCAAAGGTATCGCGTTCTGTACGGTATTTTTCTGACTGTAGACGTACTGTGAGACGACGCGTCGAAATGGTGCAGGATGCAAAGAAATGCTCACCATGATGGTAACTGTTGAAGAGAAAGGTCTGGCTCTAACTGCTGCTCTCTGAGCATCGACCTAGGCCGCGTTTATGACGCATTTAGACACCAATCACATGTGTACAACAATCGGGTTTGTTCGGCAACTCACAAGTCTAGTGCGTGCAGCTCTAATGGTAGACATTTTTGCAAGAAAGAAACGAGAAGAGATGAAGAGATGAAGCAGTGGGTAGGGTGTGTGTCGCAATCCCCAGCGAAATAGTAGACGTGTAGGTTGATGGTCACGTCGGCAGGCGAACGGTCAATATATGTTCTGGCGGCTCGCTCCGTTTTTCTGCCCGACTTGCTCCGTGGAAGAAGCCAAGCCAACTGACGTCGTGAAGAGCAGCATTCAGCATCATCCTTGCTCCCAGATGTTCAGGAGGAAAATGGGGTGATTTGGGAAGTTCTCTGCGTTTGCCAATGCGACCAACGATGTCAACGGATTCAGAAATGTTGCTCGACCCGTAGCATGCAGTGGGGATAGAGAGGAATTACATGTGATAGCGGCCCCGGGGCGGACGATCCGCCACGCCGCTTGTGTGGGGTATCGGCTTTTGAGCAGCATTCACTTGCGTTCGCTCCAATACATACTCTACGACCTCCCTACCAACCCCAACCTTCATTTCGTCTTTCCTCCTCCATCCCATCCATGTCTAGCGTCGCTTCCCAGGTCATCTTACACCCTGTGGTCTCTCAGGCCCTCAAGGTCGGGGGGACAAACCTTGGGCGAGACAAGGTAAGCATCCTTATACGCACGGAGGGCACGTACTGACACTGCACGATCATTCACATGCACAGTTGTACAGAGCAATCCAATACTTTGCACGCTTCTTTGCTTGGTTGTTGCTTAGTCGCGACTACAAAATCCAAGCTGCGCGATGGACCGCGCTGAAAGCGCACCTGGCTCTTGCCAGGAAAGGTGCGCATGCCCAGTAATTTGGATTACTGCCGCTAAACTTTCATCACCATCGTATTCTCTAAGTGATGCGCCTTGGCAAGCCTGTTGAGCACCTTCAGGCAGCCCTTCGCGCGACCCAGACTTCCGGAGTGGCTGGCGAGCAGATCACCACCGTTGGCAGGCAGTTGGCATACTTCGGATATCTCACATATGATGCTTTCGTTTGGGTGCGTTGGAACACGTCTTTCATTCTAGAATCCATATTGAACTAATTGCTACTATCACATAGGCTAACGCCGTCAAATTCTTCAACCTCGCCCCATCCACTGCCGACAGGGTGTCCAGGATTTCTAACCGGTTCTGGCTGAGCGGAATCCTCCTCAGCATCACTCATGGTCTGCTTAAGGCCGGAAGACTCGCGAACGAAGCGAAGGCTCTTCAAAACTCTCAGACTTGGTCGGACAAAGGTTTCGCCGTTGACCGTGAGGCAAAACTCCTTGCTCTTGACACGTCCGTCCGCTTCAACACCGAGCTTCCCGTTATACATACTGACGCTACGTTTGCAGTCAACGAGCTGGTGTCAGGCATCAGTTTGTCATGGACATCCTCGACGTGTGGATCCCTGCTTCTGGCCTCGGTTTGGTCAGCTTCAACGACGGCGTGCTTGGAATCTTCGGGTGCGTTGACATTGATTTCCGGTTCGAGGGGAAGCTAACGACCTCCAAGGTTCATCACTTCGCTCATGGCTCTTCGTCAACAATGGCTTGCTGTTGCCGGCAAGAAGTAATGCGTTTGAGTTGTGGATGTGTATATATTACCTCGCTTGGGATTGTATCTTGTGCACAAAATGGATCTATGTACTTTGTGACCGCCAAAACCGCGAATCACGACGATCGTCATGAAGGAGGATCCGCAGAAGCTTGCTCATTTCGAAGGCGGAGGTATTCTGAGCGTACAATGGCCATATTTTCCGGGCCTGTGCTACAGAACACGACGAGAGAAGTATTAGGTGCCTCACGCACTGAAAAGCTGCAGCCGAGTAGTGTTGCAGATGAGGTGGAACTCACTAAGTATAGAGGCAATCCTGAAGTGCTTTGTATTTGCTGCGGCAGGCCCACGCAACAGTAACCGTGCGCCCAGCAGCACAGTCTGCGAATTCTGAAGAACGTCCATGAGTTTTCCTAGAAGAAAGTTACTTTGAGTCCTGTAGACGTACCTTTGACCACCGGATCGCATTCTTTCAAAGCTCGCGCCTTCGTACTCTTCAACAATGTCTCCTCTTCGCGACGCGATAGGGTGTTCATTTTGAATGAAGCGGTGACCTCTTCGTAGAGGTAGCCTCAGCAGCAAGATTTGGACCTCGGCGGTCAAGACGAAGAGCAGTGACGCCACGCGACCCGAGAGCGCGGTTGCCATTTGAGGTGATCCGTCGGTCTGCACTCGGACCACACCACCACGGCCCTCCGGTTGATCCTGACGCTCATTGACCATTACCAAGAAGCTTGTTGGCTATCTCCTGGACGTTCACCATGGCCTCTTCGTCGCTGCTGTCGAGCACAATGTTTCGCCCAATCTCGCTGCGAGCGGCCAGTAAGCTGCCTGTAGGCCTATACGCTCGGACATTGGCGACCCCATCTAGCTCCAAGCTCTCCTTCAAGGACACTTTGAACGAAGGACCTTCTCTGGACGATTTCATCGCTGGAGATGTTTCCGACCGGGTAGTCCTAGGAAATACCTCCCAGTACGTGACCCAGTAATTCGAGTGGAATCTGTGCTTATGAGAATGTAATTGGCTAGACCGCGCTTGCCTTCTTTCCTCAAGACTTCCATACCCAAAGGAGCTTCATTCGCCAAAATCAAGAAAGACCTTCGAGGTCTGGGGCTGCATACTGTATGCGAGGAGGCTCGGTGTCCAAATATTGGTGATTGCTGGGGAGGCAAGCCAGGTGCTACAGAGGAGGAAGGGAAGAGGGCTGCCACCGCTACTATCATGGTGCGTGTTGTCATTGCTCCGCTCACGGCGTATTATGCTGAACTTGTTGGTGTTGTTAGCTGATGGGTGACACATGTACGCGAGGATGCAGATTTTGCTCTGTCAAGACGTCCAAGGCGCCCCCACCATTGGATCCTCATGAACCCGAGAATACAGCGGAAGCAATCTCTCGTTGGGGCCTGGGTTACATCGTCCTCACGAGTGTAGACAGAGATGGTATGTGTTTTCGCGACCGTCTAGCCGACCTTTCTTGAATGCAAGTTTTGTAGACCTTGCGGATGGCGGATGTCATCACTTTGCTGAGACGATCATGAAGATCAAGCAGAAGTAAGCACGACTGTATATGCGTGGGGTGTTATGCTCATGCTCCTCTGCAGGGCCCCCGAAATACTCGTGGAAGCCTTGACGGGTGATTTCGCGGGTAATCTGGATCACGTCGCCGCCGTCGCGAAGTCTGGTCTCGACGTATATGCGCATAACATCGAAACTGTAGAGGCGTTGACGCCGTTTGTTCGGGATCGACGAGCCACATTCAGGCAGAGCTTGAAGGTCCTTGACCATGCGAAGAAGCAAGGTGTTCGCGTGACCAAGACTTCGATCATGCTTGGTGTTGGTGAGAATTCTGAGCAGATCATGGACGCCCTCCGAGGTCAGTTTATTCTTCGTAAGACTGCGTCATCTCGGGGCTAATCCTTGTTTCGCGTACAGAACTCCGTAAAGTCGATGTGGATGTAGTTACTTTCGGTCAATACATGCGACCGACGAAACGACACATGAAAGTCGACCGCTACGTGGAGCCTTCGGAGTTCGACCACTGGAAGCAAGTTGCGGAAGATATGGGTTTCCTCTACGTGGCCAGTGGTCCGTTGGTGCGCAGTAGCTACAAGGTAAATGTGCTTCCTTTCTTTATGGATTCATCGTGCTTATTGTTATGATTTCCCTTAGGCCGGCGAATATTTCATCGAGAACGTTTTGAGAGGGAAGGGTACAGAGAGGCGTACACAGAAGCTAGTGCAGCACGATGCTGTATCGTCGTCGACTGAGAAAGTTCTAGCTTAGTCTTAGCAACACATTGGTCTCAGCCCTTACAGGAAATTATTCCTTCGCATTGATACCTACATTCATTTAATGATAGAATCCGTAGCACCTCTCTTTGACTTTCGGAGGTGATTTAGCTGGACAGCGGACAGAAGGATCGGAGCAACGTTCAAAGGATCTAGACGCTGAACGAGCGCATAGATAACCGGCAGTTGCCGGTCTGAGCTAGAATCGAACTGAAAACCTGAACCTTAATTTTGTGAACTCGTACACCGACCAAAAACACCCCGGAGCATCGTCCTCGCCCCATCCAATCTACATTCCAATGGTGAGTCTCGTT
This sequence comes from Steccherinum ochraceum, assembly GCA_004332605.1. Classification (NCBI taxonomy): domain Eukaryota; kingdom Fungi; phylum Basidiomycota; class Agaricomycetes; order Polyporales; family Steccherinaceae; genus Steccherinum; species Steccherinum ochraceum. Next base: position 34,474 of record RWJN01000113.1, on the reverse strand, counting down.
TTTCTGGGTAAACTACGTCGCATCGTAACTGACTCTGTTCGAAGGATTCATCAAAAGCTCCCGTCAAGCTCGCCACCGTTGTCAAGGTCTATTAAGAACCAGCATTCGTCTTGTGAAGATCATCCACTCACGTCTTCTCTTTTTTCTATAGGTCCTCGGCAGGACTGGCTCCCGTGGTGGTGTCACTCAAGTCCGTGTCGAATTCATGGACGATGCCAGCCGAAACATCATCCGTAACGTCAAGGGACCTGTGAGGGAGAAGGATATCTTGGCTCTTCTTGAGAGCGAGCGTGAGGCTCGGTGCGTCCTTCTTACATGTAGTTCGCGGATCTCTTTCTCTGACGCAGAATTGTCTTCTCTTGCAGCCGCCTGCGGTGATTCACACGACCACGACGTTCCTCATCTTTTCGTCTCTTGTTGTCTTAGTCGCATTCACGCTATCTGTATGACCATGTCCTCTGCATATGCATGAAACTGGCGTGCCTGCCAGCTCCAGTCACTGCCGCCCTTTTCCCGTATGTCAGTTCCAGGATTCGCCGAAGAATGCCTTGAGGCGGCGACTAGCTCGACAGCCTGGATGCAGGATTCCTCCCGGACGGTGCCAGTTCGCGCGCTGGTACCACCGGTGGTTGTCATCCGCCGGTATTGTCGCAAGTACATATAGTACCGTGTCCGGATGTCGTTGTTTTCCATCGTTGGTTGATCGCGACATGACAGTATCAGGGTATGGCCAAGAGTATAGCTCGTATTTGGGAGCCTCGAGGCAGAGGTTATGATATTCCGATTACGGAGCGGCGGCGGCGCGATGTTCAGAGTCTTGTAAACGTCCCAGCATGATCGCATCGATGAACTTCATGAGGCTGTCCAGCGTCGCTCAACTCTGAGATATAAAGCGAGGGCCCGTCCTCGCAACCTTCACTGATCCATTCACCTTTCCATCCCGTCCCTCCTCTAGCGCTTCCTCGATATCTACCATGAGTGGTCCCAAAGCTGCTTGGACTACGTTACTCACGAAGTCATCATACCTCCCCGGTCTGCTCGTCCTCCATGAAACCTTCCTTTCTGTGGGGTCCAAGTACCCCTTGGTGGTCATGGCCACTCCTGAGCTCCCTCAAGATGCTCGAGAGGTCTTGAAGAAGAGGGGTCTCATCATTCGAGATGTGGACAGGTTGCAGCCGGAGGATGGGGTGCACACAGTTTCAGAGCTCGATGCGCGATTCGGCGATACATGGACGAAGCTCAGGTGATTCTTGCTGTTCTGTATATGTGTGTGGTTCTTTGCTCAAGAATAGACAGGGCTTTCGAACTCGCTGAATATGACGTGAGTGTATCGTTACGGCATGAGGGCTGGCCTCATCATCTACTCTGTTCTATCTAGCGCGTTGTGCTCGTCGATTCGGACATGATTGTAATGAAGAACATGGACGAGCTTATGGATCTAGAACTACCATCTGACTGGATAGCAGCGGCGCATGCGTGTGCCTGCAACCCGCGCAAGTTCCCCCATTACCCAGCTGATTGGTGCGCTAGATCGTCTCCGCCCATCGAACTGAACTGATTATGCGTCTTCTAGGATACCGGAGAACTGTGCACACACTTCTGTGGCATGGCCCACAGCGATTTCGAATCCTCCCGTGATCACCAAGGATAGCCCGCGTCCTTACGGACTGCTCAACTCCGGCCTGGTCGTGATCAACCCATCACTCGAGCTCGCAAACAGCCTTGAGCATTACCTTGCGACTTCCCCTCTCATCTCATCATTCAAGTTCCCAGATCAAGACCTCCTTGCCGCCTACTTCGAAGGGAAGTGGAAGGTATTGCCATGGTGCTACAACGCCCTCAAGACCTTGCGAATCATTCACAAGCCGCTTTGGAGAGACGATGAGATCCGCTGCCTGCATTACATTCTTGCAGAGAAGCCCTGGAGGACACCACAGGGATCTGCGGGTGACTACGAGGAGGTCCATGGCTGGTGGTGGGACAGATACTACAAGTTGGAAAGTGAGATGAAGGGAAGCGATCCGGAGGGGTGGAAGCTGGTGGAGGCGCATGTAGCAAAGGCTTAATTTATGCCTGTACTGGAATGGAACGGGACCACTACTCCGATGTAGCTCGGATTTTGTATTACAGAGAATTACATTTGCTTGGTAGACGATACAACTGCAACTTAGAAATACAGCATTGGCACTCATCACAGCTCCGTTAGCAGTACTTATGCCCGCCAGGCGACATGCACCTGATCAGTCCTGAATCTGTGGAGCGCTGCAAGGTGAGTGAAGTGAATGTGAATGATGAACGGAACACCTGCCGTTGGGTGCAAGTACTCTTCGTTATGGGAGTCTGGAAACCCATTCTATAGCTGAGTAGACCTGCTTGAGCGATCATGATTCCATTATCGATGCAGAACCTGGAATGTCCCTTGCCATTAGATCTCTGCGAGCTGTAACATGGAATATACTAACCTTTCATCCGTGGCGAACACTTGCCCACCGCGCTCCTGGGCCATGACACCCATCATTTCTTGAAGCCTCTCATTACCTGAGCGAACTGCGATCAGAACTGGTAGTCAACGGCGATCGAAAACTACTCACAGCCTACTCCGCCTACAATGAGCACCTCCTTGCTCCCAATGTGTGCCATTGCACGCTCGGTGATCTCAACGAGCATGGCAAACACGGTTTCCTGAAGCGAGAAACAGAGATCTTGTGGCGTAATGATGTCCTTATCTCCGTCATCTGCCCTTCCGTCCGACCGGAAACGTTTGTCCATCGTATACGCCTCAGTCGACGTCAGGATGCCGGACAAACTGACGTCCATTCCCTTCGTTGTGTACGGCAAAGGGAGCAGTCGGGTGCCTCTACAGAACCATCAGCTTGTTATAGGTAGCCGGTACTTCGAACTTACTTCTTAGCCTCCTGTTCGATGTTGTATCCTGGACTAGGATCGTTCGGTAAGTTGATCACACGAGCGAAGCGATCCAAACAGTTCCCAACAGCGATGTCCAGAGTCTCTCCAAATATTCGGTAGCACTGTTGAGAGTACGCAATCACTTGGGTATTCCCGCCAGATACATACAGGACGACGGGATTTTGTGCGCCAGTAATTTGCCGACCCATTTCGATGTCTGTAGAAAATCGTCATCGCCGAGGTTCATTGTCCGGGTAGATATCCGTAAACATACGTCCGACGCAGTGATTGACTCCCACTAAAGGTTTGTTGTAAAGTAGAGACAACGTGCGCGCGACCAGGGCTACAGATGTAAGCGGAGCACCCATACCAGGGCCTAAGAGATGCATGTCAGCAGCCACTTCCCGATGAGAATCGCAGGGAACGTTGCTCACCTTTGGTATAGCAGATGCAATCAATGTCGTGCATTGAAATCCCCGCCTTCTCAATCGCGTCCTTAATCACAGACATTGCCCACTGCCGATGATGTTGCGCTGTGTCTCGCGGAAGGAACCCTTCTCCCGGAGGCGTGATGTAGGTATGTCTAACGTTGGACAACACTGTCGTTGATCCATTTGGTGCATGCTTTATCACCCCAGCTCCAAGTTTGTTTGCCGAACCTTCTAGTCCAAGAGCGATGTAGGGTTTATCTGAAAATGTGCTGTCCATGTAAGAGTGGTTTTGACTGACAAAGACGTGACGAGACACTTACCCGGAAGCTTAAGAGGTGACCGCTTGCGAATCTTTCCGGGCATCTCCTCTGTTGAAGCAAATCCAAAGGTACGAGCTTGCGCTGCGAACGTGCAAAAAGGTGATGGTAAGAAGCAAGACTGAAAGTGAGGCTTGAGGCTGGTGGTAAGGCCGGGTAGCATCGGCCCGGACATCCGCAAACGGCCAAAAGTCTTCGCCAAGGTCGCTAAGACTTCGCGCCTCCTCCGGAGTCGACGTCGACCTGGACGATACGCCAGCAGCCGCACAACAGGACATATGGCCCTCTCAATCTATCGCCAGGCTGTGCATGCCTTGGAGCCTCGCGAGTCTCACCACTCCAGCGGAGAGATGAGATGCTAGTTATACTTAGCATGCTCACTAGTATTGGAATTTGGATCGCGAGTCATCATACGCGTCTCCACTTAACGTGTGATAAGGTAAATTAGGGGAGTTATACACACTTTCCTTCTCGGGCCCGAACACTACAAGTATCTTCTCCATCGCACCATTCCCTGCAGAATCTCGCTTGCTCTACAGGCTGTACAGACACCACGCCAGAATGACCGGAAGTGCACCACCCACTGCTGAGGATCCCAGCAAGTACCGGCTTCCAACAGATGTCAAGCCTACTCATTATGATCTTACCATCCGCACCGATCTGGAGAACTTGAAGTTCGATGGTTTCGTCATCGTCCAGTATGCTCTCCTATGCTCATTGCACTTTTACCGGATTTACTGACGATCGTCCTTAGCCTGAACATCGTCAAAGACACATCCACGATTGAGTTTAATGTCAATGTGACCGAATTGCATTTGGGCGAGCTCATCTTGTCTTCTCCTGCACTTGAAACATCCAGTGTACACCCTGCCAGCGACCTCAAAATCGACGCGAAGCAAGAGCGCGCCATTCTCGCGCTTTCGTCTACCTTGCCTGCGGGGACCACAGCTACGATGAAGGTCGGGTTCGAGGGACCACTCGCGGCATCTATGCTTGGCTATTACCGTTCAGCATGGGAGCACGAGGGTCAAACGAAGCACTACTCGGTGACGCAGTTTGGGGTGTGTGACATGCTATCATGACATTGCCAGACTGTAATCCTGCTTACAGCCTACTGCTGCTCGTCGAGTGTTCCCTTGCTGGGACGAGCCACTGCTGAAAGCCACTTTCACTGTCGTGCTTGTCTCTCGCGAAAACATGGTTCCCCTCAGCAATATGCCTTCTGTGAACGAAGAGATACATAGCCCCGATTCCAAGGATGAAAGCGATACGGCTTCATGGCTGACAGCGACATTGGCAGCAGCTCCGGACACTGATACCGTTCCTTGGAAAATCACCACTTTTGCAATGACCCCACCTGTGAGTTTGTATATGGAAAGTCTTGAAAATCGGTGCTGAAACTTTATGTCTATACAGATGTCGACTTACATCGTCGTCTTCGCAAACGGACCGTTCACATTCATTGAAGATTCTTACAAGAGCCCGCTCAGCGGCAAATCACGTCCCCTGCGCGTGTACAGTGAGTGTCAATATACATCGAACGAAGTTCGCCTGGGACTGATACTGTTATCTCCAGCGACTCCCGACCTTATTCATCAGGCACGGTTCGCTTTAGACGTCATGCGAGATGTATTGCCGCACTACGAGAGGGTATTCGATATTGAATATCCTTTGCCCAAACTCGATACCCTAGTGGTACGGTTTAAAAGCGAAACATATTTATGTTGAGCCGCTGACTTTCTCTATGTTGTTTGACAGGTGACAGACTCCGATGTGAGTGCCATGGAGAACTGGGTACGTGTTTGCAAAGGTCGAGCATGAACTGGCTTCGAACGAGGATCACTGTAGGGGTTGATCACAGGACGCACCAGTGCGTTCCTTTTGGACCCTAAGAAGGCCGACCTCTCGGCCAGAAAACATGTCGCAGCAGTTCAGAGTCACGAAGTCGCCCACATGTGGTAAGTTGGTTACTGAGCCATGTCATTGACAATTAGCCTTGACTACCTCGCAGGTTTGGGAACATAACAACAATGGCGTGGTGGGACACCGTGTATCTGAACGAAGGTATGTGCAAGCCACTAGCATGTCGGTGTGAACGACACTCATTAGCTCATGCCAGGGTTTGCATCTTTGGTGCGTGATGTTTCTCAAAATGAGTGACTTCAATCTCCTTTCTTATCGCAACTAGATGGGTGAAATCATCATCCTTGGTCAGTGAACTTCCACGTCGACGCGCGTTCTTTGCTGATCAGTTAAGTGACCACTGGCAGACAAGCTATTCCCGGAATGGAACCTTCACGCAGAATTCATTTCTGGTCGCCTCAACAACGCTCTTAACCTAGATGCCAAGCTTTCCTCTCATCCTATTGAAGTTGAATGCCCAGACGCCAACATGATCAACCAGATCTTTGACGCGTTGTCCTATTCGAAAGCTGCATCCGGTACTATCTTCCGTCATCTCTCGTTGTGACCAGTATTGTAACCTCTTTTTTGAAGTCCTCCGCATGCTTTCTCGATATGTCGGTGAAGAGAGGTTCCTGAAAGGTGTTTCGCTTTACCTCAAAGACCATCGCTTCGGTAACAGCGTCTCTGAGGATCTTTGGGCTGGTGTTGGCAAGGCTACAGGGATTGATATCCCCAAGATGATGGACAATTGGGTGAAGAAGGTATGAGCCTAAGGCTTTCAATTGTAGCCGTTGCTAATCGTATGCGTCCAGATAGGATTTCCTGTGGTCACTGTCAAAGATGTGGAAGGCGGCATTCATGTGCGGCAAGACCGCTTCCTGGAGACCGGAGCAGCACCGGTGGAGCATAACGAGACGATTTGGTATGCTTCTGATCGACGCATTGCGTCAGGTCCACTGAGAATTGCTTCGTAAAGGACTATTCCCCTCAGCATCCTGACTGTGTCCACCGATGGAAAAGCGGTCATCGACAGCGGAGTTGTCCTCGATACGCGGGAGAAGACCATTCTTCTTGATACCAGCAAGCCCTACAAGCTGAATGCGGGTTCCATTGGAGTTTGTACGTCGCGTACCACCCGAGCCTCTGGACGGCTTGTACTCATACGTGCTTCACAGACCGTGTCTTGTATGCCAATGATCGGTTGGAGAAGATCGCGGACGAGGCAGCGAAGAAGGCTTCTGTATTCTCTCTAGAGGACCGTATAGGCCTCCTCAATGATGCTCCCGCACTGGCGAAAGCAGGATGCATCAAAACGAGCGGTGTCCTCTCGCTGATCTACAAACTCCGTGAAGCATCTGAGTGTAAGGTTCATTCAAGCCCATATCAGCATGCGCTGACTTTGAAATTCTGCAGTCTTGGTGGTGGATAGCATGGCTGGTAGCTTGGAAAGCATCATCTCGACATGGTGGGAGCATGAAGACATCACAGAGAAACTGAACCTCATCCGTCGTGTACGATCTCCCTCTTGGTCGGCTTTCAGACCACCTATTGACCCAACTTTTAGCAAATATTTGCTCCTATCGTGAAACGCCTGGGCTACGAGTATCCGGATGGCGAATCTGTCGACGACAGGCAACTCAGGACTCGTGCCATTACTGCTGCAGCTTTCGCAGGAGACAAAGAGTAAGGGTCCCTCTTCTATTTCCGCAAACGTTCGAACTGAATGTAATACGCAGCGTCGTCAAAGAACTGACCGATCGCTTCGCCTACTTCATGAAGACTGGCGACAATTCCAACATCCCCGCCGATCTCGAACGCATGGCGATCTGGATGGCAGTCCAGCATGGCGGACGGGCTGAGTACGATGCTGTCAAAGCCATCGCCATTAAACCGCCAACTCCGAGTGCAGGGATCTCAGCAATGATTGGCTTAGGTTTGGCGCAGTCGGACGAGCTCGCCGATGAGACCCTCAACTACCTCTTGAATGATGTCCGAGACCAGGACCTCATTTTCGTGTTCGCCGGCTTCCGCCTCAACCCTAAGTTCGTCAAATATGGTTGTCAGAAGTTCAGAGATAACTACGATGTGGTATGTGATCTCATCTACCGATATAATTGCACTCGTCGACTGTTTTCGTAGCTCGCCAAACGTTTGAGCGGAACAATGACTCTGCAACGCATTGTGCAGGTACGCTTTCGACAGGTTGCCATCTGTTTTCGATAAACGCTAATGCGAGGTGCTGAAGCACATACATGAGACTCTTTCTTCGAAAGCTGATCACGAAGATGCGTGCAATTTCTTCAATGTAAGCATCTTGTTTTGGTTTTGGTCGTCTGACCGATGTCCGTCCTGTCTAATGACTTCCTGCGACAGACCAAAGACACTTCCAAGTTCAGCATGGCCCTGCAGCAGAGTAAGTTTACCTACTTTTGTGTGTGCTCTGTTGCCTTTGAAACTCACATCACACATAGCATACGATACCATTTTGGCGAGGGCTGCTTGGATTGCAGTGAGAAAGCTTCCTAATGCAAATGACTGTTTGCCAACGACTGACTGTTTCCTCTTACAGCGTTCCACGGCAGATATCAAAGAATGGCTGGATGCAAACGCTTTAGAGTAGCACTGTCTCGAGTATCAACTTCGCTTGTATAGTTCATCCCAATATTTTCCCCCATGTGCGTAGCAAATACCTTTGGTCCTATCAAGTCCAGCCCTGGGTCCAGCCCGAATGCTATCTAGGTGGAACGAGATAAGGCAGAGCGTAATTACGAATACGCAGTGGATGGTTTGCGATTGTATACCCCACTACGCGGTTTACCACCTCCCGACACTGAAATCTGTCGCTGACGGCAGTTGAAAACAAAACCCACTGCTATACGATGACTGTCGGCGGTGGGCCCATCGAAGTACATGAACGCGGACAGAGTACAGTAGACTCGACTCGAGCGCTAATATATCTGCGAGAGTGATCGACAGTCTGGATCTCAGATTGCAGAGTCGAGTCACTGTACATGATGATCGAATGTATTCTTGACTTTAAAATACCAGGACGCCAGTCCAAGTTCTTCTTCAAACACCTTCACACCATCATCATCTTCCTACCAGGCCTCTTGCACGATGTCGAAGAAGCTAGACCTGCTATGGTTACGCAGCGAGTCGAAGGAGTTCGAACGTCGTTCTGCCCTTACGCCCACAACTGCCAAAAAGCTGATCGATAGAGGGTTCATCATCTTCGTAGAACGCGACAGTGAGCAAAGAATCTTCAAGGATCATGAGTTCGAAGAGTATGTACAATCTGCCAAGTCAAACGCGTCATAGAAACTGATGTGTTACGCGGCAGGATCGGATGCAAGCTCGTCGAAAGACACTCCTGGCCTCAGGCCAAGCAGATCATCCTGGATGCTCTGAAGGGCACCCCGCACGCTCTCGAAGACATCGCACCCATCGACATCCCTATCCTCGGTCTCAAGGAACTCCCTCTATCAACGGACCCCCTTGTAAACACCCATATCCAGTTTGCACACTGTTTCAAGCGACAAGGTGGATGGAAGGAAGTCTTGGGTCGCTTCCGTGAAGGTGGAGGCAAGCTCTACGACCTCGAATTCCTCGAAGCTCCCATCAAGGAGGGCAGCGACAGGTATCGTCGCGTAGCGGCCTTTGGATACCACGCGGGATTCGCGGGTGCAGCGGCAGGTGCCCTTGCATACGCGTCGCAGAAAGCTGGCAAGCCCTTGGGCCATCTCACTCCTTATGAAAATGAGACCGCGATGATCAGCGCGGTGAGGGAGGCACTGGGTGAGGGGATCAAAGATGTCAAGGCTTTGGTCATCGGTGCACTTGGTCGATGTGGAACCGGGGCTGTTCACCTGTTCCAGAAGATCGGTCTTGCAGAGTAAGTGGCTTCTATACGGCAATGGTCTGATACTTACCTCAGATGCTACAGAGAGAACATTCTCAAGTGGGACATGGCTGAGACAGCCAAGGGCGGTCCTTTCCAGGAGATCCTCGAGGACGCAGACATCTTCGTCAACTGCATCTACCTTTCTCCCGAAACCAAAATCCCTCCCTTCCTCACACGCGACCAGATAGCCTCCGCTTCCCAGCGACGGCTGTCGACCATCGTCGATGTCAGCTGCGATACCACCAACCCCAATAATCCCATACCCATCTACAGTATCAACACCACGTTCGACAAGCCAACCGTCCCTGTTGATGGGTGAGTAGCGTCTACCCAGGTACACGGCATCGAGCTAATATCCCCGCGAGCAGTGTTCAGGGTACACCATTGTCAGTGGTCTCAATTGATCATTTGCCAACGTTGCTACCCAGGGAATCTTCGGAACAATTCAGCGGGGAGCTCCTCGACACCCTGTTCAAGTTCCCCAATCGCGAAACAGAGGATGTTTGGAAGAGAGCGGAAGCCAAGTTCCGGGTCAAGATGGCAGAGGCAGAGGCAGAAAAGTAAGACGTGTGGTGAAAGCAGTAGAGGCCTCGACGGGCATGCGTCAGTTGTACTGATAGAAGATGTGTATCGAGCTGAAAAAATGTAGAGTAGAACGCAACTCCGAACCATCAGCACTGTCGGGCACGGCTGTGGTGGTTACAGGCCTGTCCAGATGCATACTCCGTTGCGCGAGTCCGTTGAAAAAGAGCAGGTGAGCTTGAGGTGAGCTGAGGTCGAAATGGAATCATGTGAACACCCATGTGTGCTGGTGTTCTGATGCACCCTGCTGTGGTTGCGACAGGTTTCGACGGGCTGTCTCTGGCCGTCGAGAACGTGATTGAGCCGCGGCCGACACGTAGCTTTTCAGGGCAATTTTCGAGCGTCCACGACAGAGTCAATCGAGGTCAATCGATGATGTACCGGGATGATCTTGCAGTAAATCAGTCCGTTATATATCAACGGCCGGCATAACGGTATCTTATTGCCTTATGATTCTCGGGCTGAAGCAGACGGTGCGCCGCTACCGTACGTTCCATCGCAGTTGAAGGCAGGGTAGTTACGGACGAGCGACAAGACGGCGCTCGGGGCAGAGCTGGCAACCGTCCTCTGTTGTGGTCGACAGTGGACACTATCACCTCCAGACGGTCACTGCCAAGCCCTGCGTCGTCGAGCGCACCAGCTCCGCGCGAGTCGTGTATAAAAGTAGGACGAGATGGGGCAGAAAAAAGAGCTGTGTGAAGAACTGTTCGCCCGTGGTGGCGGTACGCTGCATGCCCGGCTGGAATGCGTTTGAGCTGTTGACCCTGCCTGCCCCTGCTTTCCCGCGCACGCGAGCGCATCTCCATCTTCCTCTTCTACCCTCCCCTCCCCTCGCTGTTCGTTGTGTTGCTGTTGGTGTTTCCTCGTCTTTTCTCTTCATTTTCTTGGCCGTACCAGGCCCCTCTGGTGCAAGCATTCTTTCAAGTTTGTCTGGTGCTGGTCGCCTCTCTGTTAGTTGTATTCATTCACCGTCGTTCTTTCAAGCTTCCTAGCATTATTTTCGTCCCCTAATTTCAACATGCCTGTCCCCGCTGTAGCCCTACCCGAAATCTCCATCTCCCCTCCTCCTCACCAGGAACCCGCCAGGGAACCCTACTCTCCCTTCTCTCCGTCCTACCCCGAGCATCTCAAGGAGCCGGACAGCCCGCGTCCATCCCTTCTGTCGCCGCCCCCTACAGCAAGCTTTCATCTTCACAGACAACTCTCCCCACTCCGCCCCGACGATGCACCTGTCACCGGCCAGGGTTTGGAGAGGGAGCGGTTTGAGGCATTGTTGAGAGCTTCCCGTGAACGCAACGCAGCAGTCGGTGCCAAGAAGGCTCTCGATCTGAGGAAGGAGATTGCTGTCAAGGTTCACAAGGGCAAGCAACGTACGTCTATTTCCATTTGCACCAATTCCATCCTGTTGATCATTGGTTTACTCTCCAGTTGAACGTCGCGCCCTTTTCCTTGCCAAGCTGCAAGCTCCTCCCTCTCCGACTGCTACCATGGTGCCGAAGACCCCACCCGAGTCTCCTGCGGTCTTCCACTATTCTCTTCCTTCGCCTGGTCTAGAGTCGCCTCTGGAAGTCTTTGAGCTTTTGGCGTTGGAGACTCCAGACGAACACGCTCACGTGTGGGCCGAGCAAGTCGACTTCCGGCTTCCCGAGCACGAGTATGCCAAGCGCATCTCTACCAAGAGAGCCGTTCCTGTCAAGAAGGGCATGCTACCGTCTCTGGACCAAATCACAGCGCGTCTCAACAACGGTCTGAGCCAAGGCCCAGTAGCTCATGAAACTGTTGCCGCGCCACTGTCCCCTCGTCTTCCAGCATTCCTGCGGGGAGCCAAGAAATCAGAGAAAGTGGAAGCGCCTACACCAGCGCCCTCTGCCGTCAGATCGAGGCGTCCCCTCCCTGCTGTAGGACGCCTTCAGTTCCCCAGCAAGCCCAGAGTTGAGGAGACCAGTCAGACGCAGACTGTCGTTGCCCCACCCGTCCCTCGCCTTCCCCCGGCCTCTCCATCGTCACCCGTCGCACTGAAGCTGCAAATCACTACCACTGTGGTCCCCTGCATGTCTTCGCGCTCCCCCAACGCTCTGACGGAAGCGAACCTCACTGCTTTCCTTGCGGAGTCGCGTGAACGCACTGCTAAGGACATGCTATCGCGTCTACGCCGTCGCACCTTCACTCCCGCTCAAGCGGCTCACGCTGCGCAAATGATGTCGGGATTGCGTGCGACAGACGAAGAGAAGAAGTTGCGCAGGCACAGCGCTCCCCCCGAGCTCCAATTGAAGGAGCGATCCGGTTTCTGCACCCCGGTTTTGGACATTCCTGGAGCTTTCTAATCACTTCGAGGACATTTTTGTTTGAATGTCGTCTTCCCGACGACTGGTCATGGACATCTATTGATGCAGATAGCTTGGATTATTTTCTCTACGGTGCTTGATTGCAGTTATTTCTTTGGTTCTCTCTAGGCAGGGTCTAATTACCGTTTGTTCACTCTTTTCTTTCGGTGGTTGGAGGTGGCTGGCCTATGTTGAGATTAGACACGGAGTGTTGTTTCCTCCCCCCTCCTTCCACACACCCTTACACCCAACTGCTTCTCCTTTTACCACATTTGTTCGCACCGCTATCAACCTCAGCATCCATATGGGTAGAAGGGCTGGGCCCACCAATATATACTCTACAAGTGTATTGTTGCTATGCAGGACGAGCCGCGAACAGCAAGTTCAGCCCAGTGATAGTAAGTACGTACCTTGTCCGGAGATGCTTCACCCGAAGTCGGCTGTTCGGACCGTACAGGCCAGCTCAAAGCAACAAGTAACGTTATAAGACGTTCATTCGGCGTACACAGTGCTTTGACCTTGCGCATTCAAGACTAGGTATTACGTATCACATTACTGAAAGGTACATAATGTAGGTATGCGATGTTGTATGTGAAAGCAAAAAAGGAGAGGAAAGATTCTGTAATCACGGCAGTTGCTGCACCCCGAAGGGAGAACAAAGTACCGAATGCGTCTTCGTCTTTGCTCCTCGACGACGACCTCATTCCGCATCTGCTGCTGCGACCACCAGCAATAGCAAGCCGACGACCATCTCTGGCCAAATTACCAGGCAACCTGGCGCAGTTTCCCGGGTGCAGGCTGGGACGCGCCAGGTTGAGGCGTGGTGTCACCATTGTCGCCTCCCCGTGCAGGACGTTGCTGGAATGGTGCTTGCGGCTGGTATTGCGGTTCCGACGGGAATTGGTTGTTATCTGGCGGCGGCGTCGGTGCTTTCCCTCTCAGCCTGGATAACACTCGCAGACGACGATCTGTGAAAGGGACCGTCGTGGTTCAGTACAGGGACTATGTGACAGCGTAGGTGCAGAACGTACTGTAATCCAGTCGCACATGCTCGTCGGCCTCGTTGTCGGAGTCTTCGAGGGGGTCTATGGTATTGTTCATATGCCATGCGTCTGCAAGTAGGTGGTGTCAGAATCGACGTCTCACACACGCTGGACAGCACCTACGCTCTAGCATGGATCTTGGTTCGCTCCCTTCTCCTGTGGTATCTATCGCAAAGGCGTCACGTCAGCGCCGAACCGCTGGCTGATTTTTTTCGAAACATTTGTACTCACCTCGCGCCTGGGGAATACGCGCCGGTTGCCTAGGAACGGGTTGCGGCGCCATAGGGTATTCGTGGCCATATGAAGACCCTCTACTGTTGTTGTCCGAAGTCGACGGTGGATTACGATGAGCGCGAGGACGGCGAATAGCAGCGATCTCTTGTGCTGCAGAAGGGAACAATGAGGACGTCCGGTCAGATATGGAAGAAGTGACGGCATACCTGACAATGTGATAGACGGTGGCGGGGCAACGGGAGCGGGCAAAGGAGGTGGGTTCTTTCGCCGCTTCTCTTCCTGAGTCATCTCATTCACTAGCTCCTGCAGGAACTCGCCCCTCAGTGCGCTCATCTTTCTCCCCCATTCTATCTCCTCCGGGGGATCCTGATTCTCCAGGAGCATCTCATCGCGGCTCAGGCTGAGCATACGCGGCACTTTACCCGGATTGACTTTCGAAAAATCGTCGTCAAAGGGATTCGAGGTTCCAGGCGCGGAGAGATAATGGAACATGAGCCACAGGAATGCTCGTGCCCGAGAGGCGGAGGAGAGATTGATAGGAAGGAAGAGGTCCAAGAATTCAATAGGTGGATCGAAATGAGATTGGGCCAGATACTTCGGCAAAAATGTTCAGAAGCTAGACCGGTACCAGTCGGTGAGGAGCTCACCATTGAGTGCGCTGCACTAGACAAGACGAAGATCAAGTTTACGACGCTGGTGGGAGGTATATCGCCGGCACTCTGCAGTAAAGTGAGCTGGTCAAAAGCGGTAGATGGAGCAGACGGGTCCGTGCACGTACTGATTTTGCAAAAATTTCTGCGGGCGTGGACGGAGGGGATATTTTGAATTCAGAGGGGAGTAGAGCGGCCTTGAGACAGTTCTTGATTCGCGGAGCATCTTGCAGGTTTCCGTCGGTCTTTTGTAGAGAGGGGACGGGGTGGTAGCTGCGGAGAGCGGTCTTCATCTCTGGAAAGACTGGTGTGGCGAGCTCTGTCAGCTAAAACGCCAGTGAACAGCGATCGGGAGACTATATGCACGCACAGGCCATAGTGGTATTTATTCTTCCAACGTTGGTGAGTAACGCGATCTTCGCGAACTCGATCGCAAACTCGGGGGTCTCGACCATTTTGTCTTTAAGGACTTTGGAGCATTTCGTGGAGTTGAAGAGGGCGTTCACGTATAAGTCGCAGAAATTGACCAGTGGCCGTCCGGGAGCCATTGAGTCGATGAATACCCTGTTCGGGTCGGCGAAGATAAAATATAGCAGGTCGTATTGCAAGTCCTCGCGAGTCAAGGCTTCAGCATCTCCGCGCTTGATAGGAAGTGTTTTCCTTCCTAGATATTGTGGTCTGCGGGCTGTGCAATTAGCCCTTAGACCTCTCAGAAACGCGGGGGGACGTACGGAGTAGTAACTTGCTGGGGATTCCAAACTTGGGAGTGGGGCTGCAAGTCCATACGGACTGCAGAGCTGGACGAGGCCATTGTGTGATGACTTCCACTCGGAAGGAGTGCGATACACGAGACGAGGGACACAGGACAGTCTGTGTGGTTGACACGAGGCGCCGAGCGGATAAAGGGTATGCTTTATATTGCCGCACGACCGGCGCAGGTGCTATGATCTTCTGTCGCAATACGACTCACGTGCAAGCTGCCTGTCCTGTGTTATTTCATCCGATTTGTGTCAGTGGAAGACCATCGATGCATATAAAGGGAGAACAGAACCCAGAAGGTGGGCGCGCCTCGTACCTTGCGAGTAGAAAACAAAGTCGACAATAAGGTGGGTACAGTTGTAGATGAAGCAAAGAGTGTTCGGCAAGCTCAGAAAGGAAAGAGCAATGGTCCATAGTTACGCGACAAAAGGGTCAAGGAATGGCATACTTGCAGCGAGATTTGAGAGAGTTATGGTTCGTGACCGAAAAGAGCGAGGGCTCGGTTGTCTCGCCGTTGTGGCTGAAAGTTTTCGGAGCGATCTTGATCTCCGACCTGGGCACTTTCGCGGATGCAAATTATCTTTACACGGACTATACTGCAATTGGCCACCCGCTCTGGAACAGAGAACAATTGTTATTCAACGCTCGACGCATTCCTTCCTTTTTGTTGGAATCTTCGTAGCCTGCACCACGACGAGTCCCCTTCCCAGGCTCTCCTTGACAACGGACGCCCTGACGCATAAAGCCGCTTTCCCCCGGGCATCACTTTCCATTGCAGCTGTCCTGCTATGTCCTATCGGGGACAATCAGCTCCCAAGCACACTCTGAGTGCGTCCGAGGACAACTTATACCGCGACATATTACCTCATCTTTACATAACGTCTTTCAATCGTTCGACCCAGGGTTGATACACTTTCCAGGATGATGTCATTGCATCTCGTTCTGAAAGCGGGCAAGTACAATACTGGGCAGCATGAGGACTTGTGCTAATCGGCAAGCAAGCAATACTTTGCAGTAGTTTCCTCTCAGACTGTCAATTTATTGCGTTGGTGTCGTAACTCGAACGAAGGGAACCAACTGAGAAAACTCTAGTTCAAGAAGCTGAGCGCTGAGCGCTGCGATGTTCAGAGCACGTGGCATTAGACGCCTGGAATCCTGAGTCCCGCGTCTCCCGCCGCGCTCGCGTTTTGACAGTGCACACATTCTCGATTTGCGTCTCTCTGCTTTACACCTTACCGCCTTTTGAGACAGCCGTTACTATGGCCGAATCTGTTCCCAACTTCAATCAGTTTGATGACGCAACGAAGGTGCGAGTGTCATACACGATATCCAGATTACATGGCAACTGACCAGATGTCCTTCTTCGCAGAAGGAGCTCAGTGCTTTCGTGGAAAATGAACAGGCCCAGCAGCGGCTGAACTCTTCTATCCATACCTTCACAGACATGTGCTGGGACAAGTGCGTGGCATCACTTTCGTTTCTCTCCATGTCGACTGACGTTGGAATAATTGCAGGTGCGTCACAGGCCTACCGTCAACCTCGTTCTCCAGGTCGGAAACGAGTTGCTTGTCGAATTGTGTCAACCGTTTCCTGGATAGCAGCTTGTTCCTTGTGAAGAAGATCGAAGACCAACGGGAAGCTGCTGCTCGAAGTTGAGCTTCTAGTGCTGTCACCCCTTACTTCAACCACGCCCCAACACTGGGCACGAGACGGACGATACCTTGTGGACAGCAGAGGTTGGAGTAGACCCTGCACGGCCGAAAGTACTCTAGCACCTTCATTGTAATCCTCGGCACCACGCATGCTTGTACTCCCACACAAATGACCTACCAAACATGAGAACCTTGGCTGCCGTGCTTCTTCCAGGAATGATCACAAATCACGACATATGGTCGGTCGTTCCAGAAACAAGATACAATGTGGATCCATAGCAATGATACATGTCTACAAGGTAAAATCGCAACAACAAATAGATGTGGTATAGGAACAATGATGAGGCAAACAACAGGTGTGCGGCAGCAACGCAGTCTCTACTTGAGCCTGGCGTACACCCACCCTATCAAAGCTGGGATGAAGAAGCAGAAAGCGTCCAGAATTTCTCGCTTGTGACGGAGTTGCAGCGGGATCTCCACCGGTTTGCTGTCTTCCACTAACAACCCGGTCTCTAGATAGCGTGCCACCGATTTGTCTTTTTCACGCCAGAGGTCGCGTAACCATAGGTCGAACTTATCCCGTTCGTGTTCTGGAATCTCTACTTCCACAGCAGACCTCCGATGTTTGGCGTTGCCATTCATGGTGGGGATCTTGTCCGGATCGGTAGCTGAAATGTCGCCGATGGGAACTTCCTCAGAGACATTGAATTTCCGGATGTGCATGTTGATGACTGGCGGTGGCAAACGGTCGCAAAAGATGGAGCGCAAGGTGTAGTACGACTGGCCATATCCGAATGGTGGAATACCTGAGGATCGAATGTTTAGCCAATACGTCCCGAAGCTCAGGTAGGTGGCGTATGACTGACCGGGGTAAGCCATGGTTATGTCAATCATCTGCAGACTGGGTATGCGGGGTGTGAGAGATCGCAACGAATAGTGCAGCCCTGTCGATCTGGGCAATAACATGTGCGACATGTCCGGCTGATGATGTGAACGTCCGTTAGTGTGATAAACAAAAGAGGAGAACAACAGCAGACTTACAACACCTATCTTGTCAGCATATTTCTTACTGATAGGTCGGGTATCCTTGCTGACCAGCGTGCCTTCAGGATACAAAATGAATGTCAGAGGAGTGTCGTCCTTTTCTGCCCGACGTCCGAGCCATGCGAGTCTTGTTGATAGCTCAAGACGGTCCGATGCCCATGACCGAGCGAGGAATATGAAGTTGAAGAACTGCATGCCCTGAGAATTCGTGATGGTAAGCTTCCGGACTCAGTATGCACGGCGTTCACGTACCCATCCGACTATAGGTGCCCACTTCAGACTCTTCTTGAGTACGATGTAGACATCTTTATGTGTGCCGGTGAAATAAGACAGGCACCATGCATACAACCAGTCTGCGTAGATCTGTCTCACAATGTCAGATAACTTTCATCGGAGACGTAAAGATGCATACCTGATGGTTGGCTATCAAGACCGTCTTCTGAGGGAACTTCAGCTGAAGAACCTTGCCCGACTCGTCACGGACCACCAACTGCTCGATTTCCTCTTCAGTGAATCGACCCAAGCCCTCCTTCTCGAATGTGATGGCGAACTTCGTAGGAGCGAACCACTGGCATATGAGCACTGTGCGTGCAAAACTTCGCGTGAGCAAGAGCGCAGGACACAAGACAGGAGTAACTCACAGAGCAGCGTGCCGAAAGCACCTTTGCTATACCGGATGCCCTCCGTATACCATCTCCTCCCGAATGAGAACGGTATCAGCTTTAACGGCAGTAGGACCGTAAACTGAAAGCCGTTTATCATCAAACAACCAAGATTGAAGACGACAATGAATAGGAGTGCATTGAGGGTCTGTCGCCATGTCTTGCTTGGTCGTTCGGCGATTTGGAGAGTATGCAATCCGGCGGCGCGAGTTGCTCCCATGTCGAAAGGGTCGAGACCGTGGATTTACAATTAGGATCCAAGCAAGTTGGGAGGCAGGGTGAACTCGTTGAAGAGGCGGAAGGACTTCATTCGAATATACGTACTGCACCGGCGGGTCCGGGCGCAATCATGAGATAGAGGTGTGTCACCCTCCATCTCACACACGCGGCCAATGCTGTGTGCAGGCGCGCTCGCTCGTGTGCCCTTACTTGTGCGCAGACGACAATGTGATCATACGATGTATGACGTTGGTGGATATAATACATCACAGAGAAAGCTGCGGTTATTATTCTATATCGTATAAAATACCCTACAAGCCATGCTAGCAGGTGAACGGCTTCCCAACAATCCCACTGGCATATGCTTCTACAATCAACTGTTTCAACAGAACAGTTAGCACCGCGACGTCAGGGATGCGAACGCGCATACGTACCTTGATGGAAACATAAGTACCAGCAATACAAATGAAGCTTCCCGCAAGGATTGTTAGAACCCCCAGCGTCGTTCCAATCCACTTCTTCCGCAGGGCCCTCATCCCGCCACCGAGGTAGTATGCATCGTACAGCCAGAAGAACCCTGCCAATCCGTACGTGTACCATGAGGCGAAAACGGATGCTGAGATGCCGATGAGGTAGGAAAAGATGGGTACGCTGATGGCGAGGACGAAAGCGATAGCAACGGCAGCGAAGCAGAGGGTCGTCCACACAGACCACCCCAGAATAGTATGTGAATGGATGTGGCGACTGTGGCGGAAGAAGCGGACAAAAAGTAGCTTGGCCGCTGTGTGCGCGTAAAGAGCGCCAGCTCTGGGGAATAAGGTCAATATCTAAGACGAGCAGTTTGCAAGGTATAGGCGGACGCACACAAGGAAGTTGCCAATGCCGATGCCAAATGCGACCTTCGCCCAAACTGGGGGGAGAGAAAGCAACGACGGCGACACGACTGTGCTACCGATGTAGACATAGACGACCACGCTGAAGATACAGTAGAAGACGGTCGCGAAGCCTTGAAGACACCAAGCCGCCTACAAAACGGGTGAGTTACGTGACAGGAATTTCAAGAAGGTGTAACAAACCTTCATAGCATCTTGAGGTCGACGCATTTCGGAGATCAAGATAAAGAACCTGCCGCGACGTGTAAAGATATCGCCTATATAGAAAGGTAGTCTGCGCTCACATGAAGTGTCCGGCGTACGCGAAAGTCTGGAAGTGGCAGTGAGCATTGGTATAATATTTGCAATAGCCAAAGGTGCTTACGGGACCCGTGACTGCTAAGAATGCTGTATAGAAATTCTGAGGGACAGTTGCTTGGACCACTCTGTCGGGAATTGGGTTGACACCTGCTCCAATCATCCCCACTAACCCGCAGGCAACAATGAGGGCGACGCTCGCAAGACCAAGCCAGCTAACGCTCCCGAGCGTACGAGGCAATGCCACGAGAAGCGTGGCTATCGAGAATATCAAGAGGAAGTAGATCGCGCACAAGCCGTTGTTAGACAAGCTCGACAGTGCTTGCTGCCCCGACAGGATCTCAGAACCCTGAAATACCGTCAGTCAAGCTGCAGATTCATCTCTCGGACACACATACACATGCACAGATCGCAAAGATGATGGTCCCCATTCCCAAGACTTCGCGACCAATCGGACCGAACAGAATGTAGCCAGCGTCACCTAGGATTGAGAACATGTGAGATCATTCAGTCAAATACGGCGCACGATGTACATACCCATGCTGTGAACCTCCGGGTGGTTCAACTTGAAGTCAATCAAGAGTTTTGCCGTAAACAGCCCGAATGAACCCAGGAAAATCGTCAAAATAAGAGCAGGTACAATCCCTGAGGGGCCGGTATAAACAACATGCATATGAATGTAATACTTGAATGAACATACCAACTACAGCCATCGCATTAGGCAGTGATAGCATTCCATTGCTGACGATCTCAGCAATCATCAGAACACTAACGAACTGCATCCCAGACGCGGTTGTAAGTGACTTGAGCCAAGAGTTGACTACGCTTCGCTCACCTGCCAACTAAGGGTTTTGTACTGGATATCATGGTCCTCTTCGTCGCCGAACACGTCGACAGGACCGCCAGTGGGAGCACCTTGGGAGGAGTAATCATCCGGGCGCAGGCCAGCCTTCTTCTCCTGGTCTTCGAAGTGCATCTTGGACTACAGGTGACGGGGAGCAGTCGAAGACAGACACGACGGTGAGACTGGGGGCCTCGAAGAGGTGGACTGGGGACATCTGACATCGTCAGTCGCCAATTTATAGTGCGCCCAGGTGAGAGTCATGTCGAGGGTTTGGGAAGCGGAGAAAGCTTATCTCACGAGCGACATGAAATTACATCGGTGCCCAGATGATGCAGAGATAGTGGTGCAGCGATAGAGCGGAAAAAAGCTGCAGGAGCGACGGCCCGTCTATTCTACCACGGCTTGAGATAGAGAATGTTTGTGGTGGTATCTTGCACGTTCTTGGACGTTCCTGATCCAGAGCTTGACCGACGCGACGCGTTTGTTTGCTCGTCGGTGCTGGAGGCTGCGACTGGCCAAATCCGACACGCGTGGTATACATCTGAAGAAGACAAGAAGCTCTCCTTCTGTGTGAGCCTGTCAATGAAAAGCTGCTACGAGCTGATTGAAGAACGATGATGGAACGGGGTAGACGAAGAGTTCCAGGAACAAAACAAAAGGCCCCGCCGCACGCGACCACCGTGCGCCAAGGCGCGCCACCGCCGATCTGGTGATCGAAGCGCCCGGGTGCAGTCCTGCAGTGATCCCGCCGTCGATTGCCTTTCCTCCTCACTCTGTGCTCTCGTCCTTCTCCTGGTTTGGGAGCATTCGCCTCGATTTTCAGCTCTTGCTCGTGTAACTGGTCACCTGTTCTCGTCGCTGTTGACATGCTTGAGGGTGTATGTTGGCGCGTGTTCGCCTGTGGTGAGCTACATCCGTGTACACCACCTGATCACCGACTTCCACCAGCACGCGTCTTTCGTCGCTCTACCTGGCTGTTCGAAGATGCTCGTCCAGTGCAAGTCACAGTCTCGACTGGTTGACGATCTTATTCCCATAATCCTCGAACTCAGTGGTCGCCAATGGTGGTCCTGTGACCTTCTACGTCTCGCCCTTATTTCCCCGGCGTGGATCGGGCCAGTCCGTCGACGCCTTTATGCGTGCCCAGTCGTGCACTCCTTTGCAGCCTGCACTTTGCTAGGTCGCACTCTCGAGGAGAGTCCACACATTCGCGCCTTGGTCCGAGGCCTCGACCTCCGTCCGGTCGAGTCCCGCTCATCATCCCTCACGGCTCAGCAAGCGGGTCGTCTCCGTCAGCTTCTGAACCTGAAAGGGCTACAGTCGCTGACGCTTGGAGGAGAGCTGGCAGCGAGTGCGGAAAGGTTTCTCTACATGATGACGCACAGTCGTACTATCGTCGCCCTTTACCTCGACGGATCCCATCTGCAACGCTCTGTTACGCTTCACGGACATTCACGACCCCCTTCAATCGAATGGAACGAGGTCCTGGCTTTTAAATTCTCAAACCTACGGGACCTTCGAATATGCAATTTAGCTCTATCAATAGCTCCTCCCAATATTCCATATTCCCTTCGCATTGAATCAGTAATCCTCGACGGCATTGTCCTGGTGGATGGGCTGCTTTCGGACCTTTGCTTCGAGTCGTGGCAGTCTGTCCGCAAGCTGCACATTTCCGTCAAACAACCACCCATCGAGATGGATACCCAGCTGCGCGAGACTCTGGAGTCATGCGAATGCCTCCAATCATTCTCGTATGAAGAACATGGCACTCGAAGGTCGCTCGACATCGACCACATGTATCCGCCTCTCTCCACACTCAAGCGCCTCTCCCTTACACACGTGGATGCGACACCGCTGTCCCTTGAAGCGATAAGCACAAAGTTTGGCCATGTGGAAGAGCTGTCAATTGCCGGCCGTAATGTGCGCATCACGCCGGAACAGTGGGTGGCATTCGTCCGCTCGGGATCCCTCCCATCTTTGAATATGCTCACCACCTCCTTGGGGACGAACATCCCGCCTTTCAAGCCATGGACTGAGGAAATGAGGAAGACTCTCCTGGACGCGTGTATTGGTCGCGAGATCGTTTTGGTTTGATACCATGGTCGGCATTACTCTTGCCGTAAGTCTTCTCGTGTTTCTCTGGGAGGAAGAGGGCTGATTTTAGCTTAGGTCTTCTTTTGCAATTGTCAGGCACGCTATAGGTTCACAGGCCGCAGGTCGCGAGGATTCAGAGTACAGTACTGAGGGTTGCGCTTGTAAACACATAGTCATGGTCATGTTTCCTCTGTCCTGCATACACCTCCTGGCTTTTATACGACATGACCGTGCAAATGCTCCGTATATGTTTGCAGTCTTGCGTGATTTGAGGAG
Organism: Steccherinum ochraceum; assembly: GCA_004332605.1. Taxonomy (NCBI): domain Eukaryota; kingdom Fungi; phylum Basidiomycota; class Agaricomycetes; order Polyporales; family Steccherinaceae; genus Steccherinum; species Steccherinum ochraceum. The sequence goes on along the minus strand of RWJN01000113.1, from coordinate 11,440 downwards.
CGTGTTGGCGTGGAATATCCGGTTGCCATGGGCAATATCGACGAGGTAGCAACCGGACACTCGGCTGAACGGAGCACGCGGGGAAGCGCCGCGCTAGTCACCTTCCTCATTTGGTTGGCGCCGACGCAGGCAGGGCGCGTCTCATTTCAATTTCCTCTCCGTATCGCTCTGGTAGACCACGTACCGACCGCCGTCGCCGACGCTGAGCTCGTCGACGAGCACCCACGCTCCTCTGAGGTCCCTAGCCTCCACTCGTTCTCTTCTGCCCACTCTCGCTTACTCTTTGGATTACTCTTCGGATGGGAATACGCGTTTCTCTTCCTGAATGGCTTCATTATTGACTCGCTCTCCTACCATGCCTTCCTCTCATAACGGCAGTCCAGCACTGCAACGAAAAGCCACGAAGAAAGCCTCCTTTCTCTCACTCAGGAGAGAGAAGAGGTCACCGGAGCCAGCACCCTCGTCTCCCACCAATCCTGACACTCCGACGTCGCCGACCTCCACCTTCGACTTCGAGGAGATATTCCGCCCTGTACCGTCCCGACCCATGCCGCTCGGTGGTCACCGTTCGCGCTCGACCAACAAGAGTGTGGGCTCCATCAGGGAGGAATCCGCACCGAAACGAAAGAGCAGAGGGAAAGAGAAGGAGAGGGAGCGTCGGCCGGTGGAAGAGGACGATCGTCGGGATTCGCCGCAGGACGAGGAAACCTACGACTTCCCGTCTGGCAGCGCAGAGGACACTGTCTCTTGGATTGAGCCAGAGCAGTGGGCTCGTCCTCGCTCTCGCAGTGGTCCTTCCAGGAAGTCTGACCCAGACACGATCCCTTTTCTGAATCGCTCCTTGAAGTACCCCTTTCGCGACTCGGGCTCGTCAAGTCTCAGTCAATTCGACCCGCCGCCGCAGACGCCTATGGACGACATGTCATTCCGGGATTCTGTCTTCAATCTACCAGTGATGGTCGCAGCCCCCGTGTCCGGAGTAGAGGCCATGGACGCGCTTGTGGACGGGATGAACGGCTTTGGAGGAGACGACCACGCGTTTTATGGGTCACGATCGAAGCTCAGCAAGACTGGACATCATCCTTTGTATCATCCTCCTTTACCTACCCCTCCACCCGGTGTGACCCTCGGCGGTGGAAAACCACGGGCCCCACGAAACAGGCGTTCCAGCTCTGACGATGAATCCACACACACGCGGGACACTAGACATTCGCAGCACAGCGGCAGCCATCGCTCTACTGCGTCCAGAAAGCCTTCAAGCAGGACTCTCACCAAGGCCAGCTTGAAATCTCAGCCGTCCCGGGAGAGCTTCGCCACGTTCAGCGATTCCTCGGCTAACGACGAGTCGATACCCCCATCCCCGTCTCCACCTCCGTCTCCACCGCCAGTACCCAAGCCAGTCATCCCGTCTATTTCCGAGATCATACGCACACATGCGCCGCTCTCTCAGCAAGGACGCACTAGACCCGCTCTGTCGCGCAAATCGTCTTCCATACGTGGCGAGGTGAAGCCTGCAAGCACCAAGCAACCGAGTATCAAGCAACCAAGTCCGCTGCCGACGGATGAAGAGACCGACCTCGTCTCGCGGTCGTCAGTGGATACCATCGCAGAAGAAGTGCGACTGACCGTCCGAAGCCACATCCGGAGCTCTATGATCTCGCCACAACCGCTGAGCTCGAATCCGTATTTCACTCGTGTTCCATCGTCACTTGGTCACGACAGCGAGCGCGGTGCTCCCTCACCGAACTACGACAATCGCCGAGCGTCGTCTATCTATTCGCATTCTACCTCCTCCGAACAAGCTGCCTTGCCACCTCTAGATCTCTCAACGCTGACCAAGGCCAATATCAACTCTCCCTCTCAGAACATTGCTCAATACCTTCGATCTAGTCGTCTCACCTCCCTGCTTACGCTTACCAGCCACCCCCATGCCTCAAGAGAATCCCCACTTACCGTCAGTTTCTCAGACCTCGGTAGCCCTACCGGAGTCCCTATTGTTGTGTTCCTCGGTCTCGGATGCGTCCGACATCTCATGGGACTTTACGACGAGATGGCGAGTTGTCTGGGAGTGAGGCTGATCACGGTTGACCGGTACGTCGTCTGACTTCGTGTTCTCCTCAACAGAATTATTCATAGCTTGTGTAGCTGGGGCCTTGGACGCACTGGCACTCCGCGGAGTAAATCGGACCGTGGCATTCCCGAGTGGGCCTCAGTCGTGGAGGAAGTTCTGGACAAGCTGAACATCGATCAGTGCAGTATCATGGCCCATTCTGCCGGTGCGCCGTACGCTCTTGCATTCGCCAACAAGTTCCCCGAGCGAATTCGCGGCGACGTCTGTCTCCTCGCACCATGGGTTGGTGGCGGCGAAGGAGGTGCGAATCACGTCTTCATCTTGTATGACGCCGCTGATGATTTTTTCAGCTGGATACAAGTGGCTGCGATACGTCCCGAACGGCATCTTGAAAACTGCACAAGCCGCCGAGTGGAAAGTCCAGGCTTGGATGCTCGGGAAGCCTCCGACCTTGGCTTATGAGGGTATCGGCTTCGATGTCAAGACTCCCATTCAGTCTACTCCTCAATCCCCCTACATGTCCCATCCCGCGTCTCCTCGGACGCCTCTGAGTCCCATGTCATTCACAGACACCCCCGTTCGTCGGCCTTCCCCTGTGGATGCCTTCATTGAGACAGAGGCGGAACCGAGGAAAAGCACAAGCTCTGGTATCTTTAGCGATTACGATGACCTCGGCGACTTTGACGGACGCTTTGAGAGCATGAGCACCCTTGGTCGAAGAAAGAGTTCAAGTTCTCACCGCAGCCGTACAAACAGTGAGAAGCCAGCTTTCAGTAGAAAACCGTCGAAGGGTTTCCTCGGTCGTCTCAAAGGCGGTATTGGTGGCTCGCAGACTCAGTCTACCTCTGACGACAAGTCGTCACCAAGTGGTGGCAAGCGACTGAAGGCGCTCCGCTCTATGGGCTCGCTCAAGTCTGGTCGTGCATCGACGGCCTCTTCTTCGTCCAGGAAGCCTCGGCCGCCTTCACTTCCTCACTCTTCAGTTCCCGGCTATGGTCTTGACATTGAGAGTCTAGACTGGAACGATACTATTCGAGCAAAGTCGTCATCGACGCCGCCTGCGAAAGCAACCAAGGGCGGCAGTGTCTCCTCTCCAGACCGATCCGCAGAATCCCTCTTCAACACCCGTTCTGGCGGACGTCGGTCGATCTCTTGTACTGCCCCAAACTCACCTATACCTCCAGTTCCGCCGCTTCCAACGACACCTACGCAGGAGTCGACGAACATGAACCCAGAGATCTCGTACCAAGCGTCTCTAGGCAATGCTCTCATCGCGGCGTCGCACGCGGAGTCATCCAAGGGCACTCATGCCGACCTCCTTCAGATTCTTAATCACGATCGCCAACCATGGGGCTTCTCTTATTCTGCCTACCCGCATACAGTCCGTGTGTGGCATGGTGACAGAGATGAGAGAATCCCCGAGACAGCGGTTCGTTGGATGGAAGGTACTATGGGTCCTGGCAAGTGCTACGTCAAGATCATCAAGGGCGCCGACCATGCGCTTATGTTCAAGAGTGCTGTCGTCGTTGAGATCATGGAGTATATCAGTGAATACTGGCGTTATGGTGCGCGTCCTATCTCTCCCTGAGTTTCACTTCTAACTCTTGTCTCCAGACTAATGTTTCCAGGACCGTGGCTCTGCAATTACCTTGTTTCTCATTAGATTATGTTGGATTATATACCTCCCCCCGTTGCATATATCCCCCTTTCGTTTTTATATCCGGATGGTTCTCAGTTTATAGTTTGGCACACTTTGTATCTCTGGCTGTTTTCCCGCTCCCTTCATTATGCCCACTAGGATACCTATCAGTTCACTTCCTTGGTTACTTAATTCTCCGTTACTTTCGTACAAACCCTCTCTTAATATTGTAGGATCCGACATCTGACGTTGCGCTTCTAAGCTCCCTTTCGAAAACCCAATGCATGCTGGTGTAGTTGCCGTGTTCACTATTACATTTGGAGAGAGATTCAGAAAATGAGAGAAATGTGTGATTTGTGTGATTCGAATAGTCCGTTGTGCAGCTCGTAACATATATGAGTAAATTGATTATACAGGACTCTTGAATCTTGGACTTCGTGATATCCAAGCTGGCGTCGTGATCTCGGCCACACTCTCTGTGAAAGGGTTAAGATGGGCTTGAGATGAGAACCTCTCAGCTGTGAACAATGCGTGAGCGACGCAACCGTGTCGAATTCGTGGAACTCACTGGATTTGGCGGCACCTCGATACACTTCTGCCATTTCTCGACGCGATTCGGGAGATATGGGAGCTTCATAGGACGTTCTCGGTATAGTGATCTTTAGTGGCTTGGTGGGCGCGGAGGGGTGATATTTCGCAGTATAGGAATTGCGATAATTTGTATCATGGTTTGGTGAGGGAGTGCCCATCACGAAAGGTGTGATACGCCCAGCGCCATGGTGGCTGTCGTCGAAGATGTCAGCTTCCATACGCAGACGTTTGTTTCTCGCGCGAACGTGCAGGAAGAGCGCAACGATGCCAAAAGTGATGCATGCAAGGAATACAATCAGCAGCAATATCATCATGATGAGCAGGGCCTTCTGGAGTGACTCTGAGGGGGTCATTGAAGCACTGCCCGAGTTGCCGACCAGAGACGGTACGGTCAAAGTCTCTGTTGCACCGGCAGCGGTTGTCGTTGTAGTCACTTCTGGCTGACCGGAGGCGTTCGACAGAGCAGAATTAGTGCTAGTCGCCATGCTCCCTCCGTTTCCTCCAGGCGACGTCGTGGATGTTGATGAAGCAGGGGTGCTTGTGGAGGTCACCGTCGGCATGGGTAAGATCGATGTATTGGGATACACCGAACCCCCCGTCGCAACGAGACTGGCGGGTACGACTGAGCCATTCGGTGTCGTCGTCGCAGTTGCAGAGGACAGTTGAGGAGATGGGCTAGATCCTGGAGGTGCTGCTGTAAGTCGAAGGTCAGTAATGTGACATCTTCTCCAGAAAGGAAACACATACAGCTATTGGCAGCTCCGTCATCTATGGAGAGATTGTGAGCGGTGTCAGTGGTGTTCGAGACGTGCTTGAGACTGTTTTGACTCACTAGAAGCTTGAATGACGGTCACAATCAAGCTATCGAATGTGACCCTGCTGTAGTCTCCAAACTTGGGATCCCATAAATTGACCACCCGTAGAGAATGCGGAACAGTTGGGTCAAGGCCGGTCATAGAGAACAGCACGACCTATGCAGCAGCCTAAGCGTTCTTATTGACAGCTAGTACCACATTGGAAAGCACTCACTGGTCCGAGATGCGACGCGTACGGACTTGAAGGATCGAATGCATCCACTACCTGGAAGTTCCTTGCAGGACTTCGCACAGGCTGGCAATCGACGCATGCTGCAAATGTTGAGCCTACAGTGCTCTTGAATCCTACGAAGTAGACTGCTGTCGCGTTCACTGGCCACAAATGAGATCCTAACACGAGTCCTTAAGGCGAAAAACACTCACCAAGTTGATCTACCTGCAGCTCACTGCCCACATCGTCAGCAAGGAAAATCTCCGTCCCATATTCGTTCGTCGCTTTCCAGTCCGGTGAGAAGTTGAGTAAGGGACTGTCGCGGGTCAAAGTGATATTTGCGGGAACGCCAGCGCTTCCGAGCGAAGGTACTGCGTGGAGGGCCGCGGCCAAGAGTATTGAGAGCAGAAAGGGAAGAGAAAACATTTACAGAGAACGAAGAGCAATGCCCAGCATTACCGACAGAGAGAGAAGAAAAAAGGGAGGAGGAAAGCCTGCGGAATTGCTGGCCCATCCCGAAGCGAACATCATCGCGTTGATATAAACCCTGCTGTTCTCGCGTTGCACGGCGATGATGATTTCGCCGGGTCAGAGCAGTGCGGCAGCGGCGAACTTGAATTGCGTTCGTGCTTCAATGCGGATACAAGTCTCTCAGGGATACAGTACTACGAGCTGATACCGGCCTTCTCAGCATGCTCCATATGGGTGTTAGCACAAGGACCGCCTGAGGACGTTCATCTGAAAAGTCCTTCAGATTCAGATGGAACAAGCTCAGTACCGTTGAGCATGTGGGCTTCTTGTGAAGGAAAAGCCAGGATGGATACGGTTGTGTTCTGGAACGTAGACCAACGACCGGGCTGGCTTGATTGTTAAGTATCTCTGTTTCACACCCTCAGACTGCAACGCGTGGTGCGTCTGGGATGTACGAACTCAGGTGAACACTCAAGAGGCTCAGACAATTTGGCAAAGCCTGTGGCCGGTGATGACTTTGGCTTGAGGCTGAGCTGAGACAACCCTTGAGCTTTGAGTGACACCCAATGAGATCTGATTGTCACTGCGCACCAAGCATCGCAACTTCAACCTGTTAGCATCTGCATATGATATGGGTATCGAAATGCATTCTATCTGCCTGCCATCCACGACGCGATTCATGCAGTCGACCTTTCGTAATCCCGCCTTGAAAGCAGTGATTCGAAAGCGAGAGGGAGGTCTGACTCAATGGTAGTCCGCTGCAGGCATCGCGACATCACGTCAGTTGTTGCACTCGAGTACAAGTGCCAGATTGTACGCACTACTATGCCACACAGAGATGCACATGCTGACACGATCAAATCTCTCCCCGAGTCGGAGTCAGGGTATGCCTCAGTTGTCAGAGATTCGATACAAACACCCCCACCGATATCAAAGAAATCGAACCCATGGGCCTCCAGGGTATCATAGAGCAATTGCTTCATTCGCCAAACGGATACGTCATGTCGAGGTCGCCTCTGGTCATCCCTTTGAACTCGTCCTCCGGCTCTAGTGGTTGTATCCCTCGAGTTTTCTTGATATGTACCACAGCGTCGTACTGATCTGCCACCCTGCATTTGGTATAATGCGACGGTATTTCTGTGGCGGTCTTGTATAGGACCCCAATGAATCGTTGGTATCTCGGCTTGTTCAGGAATCTGCAGCGATAGACAATCAATGTTAATGAAGACGAGGACACGTACAACACCGCGTACTCGTTCACTTCTTTATTCACTTCGACCTTCTTCGATTCGCCCTCCGGTGTATCTTCAATTCTGTGGGTGATAATGTAGCCATCGCCTTCTGTAGTCTCATTGAAGACCTTCTCTATCGACTGCGAAATGGGCGGGTTCAAGGTGAGGAGGCGGGGTGGCTCGTCCCATTCGTAGGCGGCGGTGACTGTGCATTCGTAAGAACGCTGTCGGTGATTGGACCGAGCAGACGCACCAGTGCCTTGATCCGTCAGAAAGCCTATGTTGAACACATTCTCGGCACCAAAGAGCTCCCGACACCTCTGCCCGACGTTGATTTCGCCTATAAGGTGGGCACTAAGTAAATGAAATGATAGCAGAGGTGCATTGTACGTGCCTCTCTTCTTTCCCATATCAGTTGCACGAGCATCCCCAATATGCGAGTTATGTGCCCACACCACTACTTTGGCGTCCTTTTGTGCAGATCCGTCTGGAGCAGTTGAACCTAAGTAACGCACTATCTCGACTATGGTTCTTGCAAAGTGGTCATCACTGGGACGATGTAGCGGTTTCAGTCTTTCTCATTTTTGCATGAGGAGCGACTTACCGGATATTCCAGCTTTTTGTGTCATGCTGCAGCATTGTACGATAATATTCTTCCGCATCCCGTACTAGCAATGCATTCATTTCTGCTACAAACTGCTCTTGAGCAGGATGTGCAGTCTTGCTACCTCCAGCTGTCAATTGTTCGTGGATGTACCTCCTGTGATTCTGTATGAGATCCCGGAGGTTTTGAATGGCCTCTTGCTGGCACGTCTATAGCCCGGCATAAGGTTTGTCAGGCCCAACAAGTAGCCTGTAGCGAGATTACTTACCTTCGACATCCCTGATTGCGTCGCGTTGGCGTAACAGGTGCTGTCATCGCCAAACTTTTCGAAGCATGCGTAACTAAAGTGCCGTCAATGAAAAGCGCGGGAAAGAACTGAGATGTGATACTCAGTACGCACCGGTGTTTGGTAGCCTTGGCTGCTTCAGGATCGACTCGTTCTAGATATGCGATTACTTCCTCGGACGACCGACGAAGAGAGTAGAGGTCGATTCCATAGAATGACACTTGATTTGATGAATCTCCGTTGTCTTTCAAAACGTCGGCATTGAAAGCTTTCACGAAGTCAATGAATGGTGGCATGATTTCGTTCTTCCACATCCATTTAGGGAACCTGCAGAAGCGTTAGTCACTTTCACTGATTTCGTACGACGTGAGCTACCTTTCAAAAGCTCCGAGAGCCGTCTTCGCTGTTTCATGGTGCAAATGCGGATGAGTATCTTGATTCTCTTGGTGAATATATCTAAAAACAAGAACATGACTGTCGGTAACACAACTTTACATGAGTAGAGACTATATCGCGGACCTGTTAATACGGAATGCGTCAGGCCAGTCTGCTTCCAACGCCACTACCGTAAATCCCTTCTCTTCGATTAATCTCTGTGTCAGGTTCGCCCGGTGGGCGTAAAACTCAAAAGTCCCGTGAGAGCCATCGCCTATGAGCACAACTTGGGCGTTGCCTGCACAGATCGATGAGGGTCATGTCATTGCAATACGGTAAAACAAAACAGACGAACCTATTGCATCTAGTAACGGGTCGTAGGTAGATCTCTTCAGCGTCAGGGGGTGAAGATGGGCTTGCAAGGGAGAAGACTCTGCGATAGGCATGATGGCTCTTAGGGCGCGTAGTAAGGATCGCGGTAACCTCGACAACGGTGATATGATGGAAAACGACAGTCTTCGAGTTCGAGAGGTGTTTTATGTGCAGTCCGAGCAAGAGTGAGCCTGCTGCCTGGGAGTACGCCGTGGATGGCAACCTATGACGAGCTGCCCCATACTGACTCCAAGCTATTTCGGTATGGTGCGGTTTCGGGCGGATCGCTCGCCTTGTGAGACCAGTTCCAGTCACGAGCAGAAGGTGACCTTCTCAAAGAGTTGCGGAGCAAGAAACAAAACTCACACGTATGTCGAGAAGAGATGTTTGTTTTTCATGGTGGTCGAGAGCTGGAGAAACGAGGCAGAGCGCAGGCTCGGATGAGGGTTTGCCTGCAGGCTATGAGATCTGATCGGGATCTCGCTTGTGTCCCGATTTGGACTAGCCGCATCGACCTAGTTCGACTTTCTCGACTCGCTCATCTGGCGTGTCTCCGCGTCTCAGTCTTTCCGCTGTCCGCTGCAAATGCAGCTCTCTCTTCTCGACAGCCACGACTGCTCATTACCTCCCTTCTTCTCTCCGTGCTCACCACGTAGACAATGCCAAACGCAGGGTGCGTCCTCTCTGTGCCACGTCTAAACCACCGCTCACCGTCCACACAGGCCTCAGGGGCCGTACAGGAAATCACTCGCAATCAAGCATCTAGACGGCGAACCCCTGACGCGTCTGGATATCCAATACGACCTCTTATACTGCCTCTTCAGCAACACCAAAGCTGTCTTCACCGATCCGTGGACCACAGTGCATGGTGATCCACCTCTCACCAAAGTCACTTTCAGAGATCTCTACGTCAATGCTCTAGCGCACTCGTCAAAATGCTCTAAGGTTACCAAGGATAAGCTTCTGGATACCCCGGATTTTGGAGTCGAGTTTTCGAAGATATCTCTCCTCTCAAATGTGGGAAGGATCAATACTACCATGGCTTGTACGTGAAGCATATCTCACATTTACAGTTAGCCTGACCCATTCCAGTCTTTCCAGAGATGCGCACTGCGCTGAGGACCTATCATCCTGTTCCGTCGTTGCAGAAAACAGACGGTAACCTACAAGATGCTCCTCGAATCAAGAACATCTTGAAGTCGTGCTTCACCCACGAGGAACGACAGAATCCTCCTGTTACGCCAGCAGACGTTTTGGCTCGATCTGTAGGTTAAACTCTGATTGAAATACGGAAATATTTCTGATTATTACCCCAGAGGTCTGGCGACGTTCCAGCCACTAGTATAGTCAACATGATGTTTGTCTTCGCAGGCCATGCAGCGGTACGTACGCTGATCCCTTCTCACGGCTATTGTATCTCATCAGCAACGTCCCACAGGTGATTTCTCAGACTCACTTCGGTGCACAGACTAGCCATGATTTACTGGATTTCTTCTGCCCTGTCAACATTTCTTCGGAATCACGGGCGCGTGCCATCTTGTGGTTGTGCTACCATTACCTCGAAGCTCCCTCCCACAATCCGTTCGACGATGACTACTCCCGAGCACATCCGGGTAAAGTTCCAAAGCTGGACACTCTATCAGAAGAGGAAGTCGCCTTGGAGAACGTCGATCCAGCTGATGAGAAAGCTTGGGGCGAGAAGATGTCGCGGGAAAGGAAAGTTTTCATGGCGAACAAGGACAAAGAAGAGGCCGAGGCTGGCGATGACAACCCTGATGGGACTACCCCGCGGCAGAAGGCTGGAAAGGGTAGAGGCCGTGGTGGTAGAGCAGGTACATCGAAGCGCAAGAAAGCCGACGGTCCGAAAGCCCTCAAACAGGAGGGCGCCTCTCCAAGTCCTCAAGTGTTTCTTGAAGATGATTTATCTTACAAAGGTTTGTGTTATAAACCATCATTCTCGTTCCTTGTATATTTACCGGACAGAGCAGCATCAGCTCTACCTTCGAACCTATCCTTTAATTCGTCTCTACATCCATCTCCAGGACCTACTCCCTCTACCTCTTACTTGACATCTCTGCCAGCAACGCCGCCTGCGGTCCAGGGCCGCAGTCATATGAAGTACGAACACGAATTCCCGTCGTCGCAGCTCGCTCGCGCACGCATCGCTGCAGACCCATATCCTAGCCGATCTCGCAGCCCACTCCTTCCGGCGTCGCAATCCTTGGAGGGTGGTGCAAGTCGCTCTCGTCAACGGAAACCACGGGAACGTCGCCCACCTCCGCCGATCCCGCTGATGCGCGGATATTCCTCGTCCTCCAACGAGAAGGCATCTCTGCACACTAAGCAAAATATGGACGTAGGAGCCTCTCCGCTTCGCCGAGAGGGGCTACAGCGTAAGCGTCTCGTAGCCGTCCTGCTAGTGGGTAGCCGCTGATTCTTTGATCTGGCGTGTTATAGAAGCATTCTACATGGTTATGAACACCGACCCTCTTGAGGATTCTGAAGACGAAGAAGAGGCAGACGAGAACACCCGTCTCGACCTACGTGAGTCTTCGTGCTACTCCATAGGTGACTCACTCTCACGGCCCATTTTTCCTTTAGTCCTTCGTCTCAAGATCATCAACCGGTTGCGTGGTAAAGAGCCCACCCCGGAACCCGAGCGCATACCGATGCAACCTGTTCCTTTCACTTTCACACGCTCGCGTTGAATGTACCGACACTCAGGCCTTCAGGCCCAGTGAAAAGTCGTGAAAGCCGCTTCGAGCCGGCGCGA
>RWJN01000112.1:65102-78473 GCA_004332605.1 Steccherinum ochraceum | reverse complement strand
CAAAGTACGAGCGCGAGAGGGAGAATAAATATCCAATGTCTCTCAATGAGCATGCAAACACAAGGCTCCTGTCCTTCCGCCCAATATCCATGTCCCTGAAGCTTTCTGACTCTTCACTTGTACCTCCGATCCCTACGCCACCCCTAGCACAACCCCGACCACGAATGCTGCTCCTACCATGACTCCGCTACCCATCCTCATATCTCCCATACCCTGTGCGTCGTTTCCTGAGCCAGCGCCGTTCTGTGCACTCTCAGTCGCGCCGCTCGATGATGTGCTGGTCGATGTAGCAGGCGCTCTGGACGGCGAGAGTGGACCTGGTGCGACAGTAGGAGTGTCTGTGGGGGTTGTCGTAGGCACCGTGTTGAGGGTTGTTTGGGAGGCGGACGACGGCGAAGGAGTAGAGGTGGTAGAAGTAGAAGTAGAAGACGACGACGAAGTTGAAGTTGAAGAAGAGGAAGAAGTTGAAGTTGAAGACGAAGTTGAAGTAGTTGAAGTTGAAGAAGACGAAGGCGTGGTTACGATGACAGGAGAAAGTGAAGCAGAAGAAGCAGAAGACGGAAAAGATGAGCTCGAAGTCTCAGGAACTGGAACTGGCAAAGGGGAAGGGGTCGTTGCAATCGAAGACGTACTACTAGAACTGGTACTCGTCGAGGTCGGCGTACTGGTCGTTTCTCCACCACCAGTTGCCGTGTTCCCTTGCTGCCCAGTCGCCTGTCCACCTGTGATAATCTGCGTCGTGTCCGAGAGAGTCTCCGGGCCTACTTCGCTTGCGCCCTGTCCGCCTTGCGCTGTGACTCCGCTTATGACCAGCGTTGTTGAACCCGAGACAGAGTGTATGATGTTGGACCCATTTGCGTCAGGTGCATCTGGAGAGGAAGCGTCGGGCGGGGATGTTATGGTGGGCAGAGGGGGTATTGAGATGCTGGTAGGTGGAAAGTTTGAGCGTCGGCTCCGAGACCGTGGTAGGACAAGCTCACCCGGGAATGTTAGGGATATCAGGATTTTGCGCAAGTATGATGTTTGCTGAGAGCAATGACAGCGTAAAGAGTATTAGAAGGTGCATAATGTAAGGTAAAGGGTAGGATGTGCGCGTTGTCACGTAGTTGAGAGCAAGAAAACAAACCCAGAGACGGAGGGTATATACTGTCTGGAAGCTGTGTCTACACCGGTCAGCGGCTTGAAACAATATGGCTCCGCAGTGGTCCGGGTTCCACATAGGAGAAAGCCTAAGGTACTATAGAGTTGGGCGGGATAACTACCGCATTGGGTGGGTATAAGTGTGGCCCGCTCGATCACCTGTGTCGCGGGATTTGGTGCCCAAAGTCGAAACTGACGACTCCGCGCCTCACTTGGTCGCATCCGGGGTTGTCCTCATCGACTGGCTCTCGATCTTGGGCTCGTAAAAGTCGCGCTTGTGGCCGTATGCGCGTTCTGCTTGTCGAGTTTATTCTTGTCAGCGAATACAGACAGAAGAACAGGGGAACATACCTGTCAATCTACGAACATAACTCGGACACCTCACAACGGGAGTCTGTTCTCCGTTGCTCGCGCGTATATCGAGCAATCGACCACCGAATCTTTGAAGAAAGCAGACGACCTCGTTTCGTGTCCAAGTCGAAAATAGCCAGGCAGCGACACTGAGAAAGGCGCGAGCTTCCGTAGTCTCTCATACGGATTCCTAAGGCCGCAGCGAGGAAGCTTTTAGGCCATGACTGCAAGAATGGATCCTGTCTAGAGAACCACAGCAGCCTAAGCTATACGACAACACGCGCTACAAGAGTGACAGCCAAACTCACCTGCGCAGATAGATTCTCATCTTCCTCTTTCCGGATCATCCCTGGGCTTCACCGGTTCACCCTCCGCACACCTCGTGCGGTCGAGTCTAAGGGTCGGGATGCTCGCAAGTTCAAATCCTTCCGACCAGCTGGGGTCGCGATAGATCTTTGAGTTCGAGTGTTGTGGACGAGAGAACTCGAATGCAGGGAACGATACACCAGGAGTGGGAGAAATGGCCATGCATTAGTAGTGGCAGCGACAGTGTCAAAAGAGAGTCTTGGAGACAGACGAAGCGCCGACGGACGGACTCCGAGTGATTCACAAACGCGCAGACTTTGGTGATGGTCACGTCTAATGTACATTATATTGATTCAAACTTCTGACAACTCTTTACAGAACTTTGTATATGCAGACAATATCAGCGGGAGAGGAGACGAAGGATTGCATATGATGACGAAGGGTAACAGTTCGAAACTAGCATACAAAAGCAATGATCTCGGCGTCCACAAACGCAGCGATAAAGGCCTGGAAGTAGGAACACATAGATCAGGAGGATAAGGGATTTGACAGAATGAAGACAACGTACTGCTCTAGTTGACCTGTGCGATGACCGAGTTGAGGTTGACGTGGTTCGCCGGCTGCGCGCTATCCGCAAGAGTGATCTTCGCATGCTTGTTAAACATCATGCAGCTCGTTGAGCCACCAAAGTGGAACATCCCCAACTCATCGCCCTGCTGGACCCTCTGGCCCGCCTTCACTTTGATGTCGCAGGTCGACACCTCCACCATTCCTACAGCGATGAAGCACACCAACCCGATCTTGGGATTGTCCGCCTCGATGAAGATCAGACCGCGCGTGGCGAGCTGGGTGATGAAATCCTGCGAGCGGTCGAGAAGATCGGGGGCGGGACCAGGAGCTTCGCCCTCCTTCACCGCGCCGGGGGTGTGCACCTGATTCACCTCCAGCGCGTCGATGGCCTGGAGGTAGTACGTGCCAGGGACGAGCACGGTTTTAACAACCTTGCCGGTGACAGGAGCGTGCCAACGGTGGTAGTTGAGAGCGGAGAGGAACGCTTGCCAGACTGTCCCGCCGACGAAGTGCTCCGCGAGAGGATCGTTGTTGAGCATCTGGAGCGTAGAGTACGGGTGGCCTTTGATCCAGAACTGCTCGCGGGCCTTGACGTTCGGCTGATAGCGGAACGCGGTTACCTCGCAAGGGCTGGTGATGAAGTCGGTGCGATCAGGGAAGTCGATAGGGCGAATGCCGTCGCGGAAGAGGCGAGTGAAGAAATCGTCCCAAGATTTGTAGCCGTGATAGGGCTGATCGGGCTCGCAGACGTACGTCTGGGCGAAGTTGGGAATCGCTTCAGAAGCGTTCGGCCCAAACCAGCCAGTGACGTCGTCCGTGAGGACGGAGCGAGAATCTTCGGTGTTCAGGTAGTTGTGCCAGACCTGCAACATAGCCTTGATCATCTTGTTGACACGGTCGTTACCGAACATGTTGAAACCAGCGAGGGTGCCCATCGGACCGAGGAGGATGGCGGTGATGGGGATAGCGACGACGGTGCTCTCAACGAAAGCGGGAGCTTCACTGATGGCGACATCGAAAAGGGTGAGCATGGTTTCGTAGTCCTTGACCTATACGACAACGTTTGAATTCGAGCAACAACATGAGGAGATAGGATACGAACGGGAGCATCTGCGGGGAGAGCGGCGAACATCTGTGTGAAACCCATGTAGATGTCCGCGTCGTGCTCAATGAGCTCTCGGAATTGCCTGATGACATCGTTTTTGTAGCCTGGGGCCTTACGGTGACGGGCCTTCTCGAGCCTAGAGTCGATGTAAGGCTTCAGGTCTTGGTGGTTCCTCGGTAGCCAGTGACCGAGGACGTGTTTGTCGTGGTTGAAAGTACCAGTCTTGTGGTGTTGCTGATGGTGATGAGACATGTTGAAGATGACTGTGGATAGAGAATGGGAATGGAAACAATGCAGCAAACCGCCTAACGAGGTGTTGTGTTTTATACCAATGTTGGCCGTGTCCCCGAACGTCATCAATGGAGATGAAGTCACTTCTCAAGAACTAGGGATGCGCCATTGCACCAAATTCGCTTTCGTTCGAAGGAGGTCCATAGCCAAAGATGCGTAATTCGAGTGGCACAGAAGTCGAACGGAACGTATCTTCGTATTGGTTTTGTATCCACATCATGGTATCACGACAGGATGTCCACAGCCTTCACCTACTCAGGCGGTCAGACGATTGTCCAGCTGACCACAAAGAAGGAGTTGGTATTCACCTACGTGAATCTTCCTTCTCCCGACGGCATAACGTATGCTGTAATATCCGCCATATCGTACACCATGTAGACGGGGCTGGCATATTAGCTCCCATATCTGGCACCCAGCATGCCGTGAGGTCCTCGTTCATCAGATCCACGTCACCACAGCCGAGGGGTCGCGTCGTGAAAAGAACTGTTGTTGACGAAGTCAGTTTGCGAGGGGTTCAGCTGTGTTCTAGAGGTGTCCATTAGACCAGCCTAGGCAGTCGGAAGAGCGGTTGGTCGAGTATGTATGACACCGACGAGAACATGGGTGGTGCGATGTGTGCTACAGAACGATGTTGAGAAGGTGCGCATGACGAGATGGAAACCTCCAGACCGACCATTCGACCGCTATCGGCATGACTTCTGCTCTTGTAGGCTGAGCGTCGGCAGCAGCAACGAGATAAGTGTTCGAGAACCAGGACCATGGCTTGAACGTATGATGAAATATAGCGTCAAGACGAATATTTGAGAGAAGGGTAGGAAGACCGTGCTTGAAGAAAGCAAGGAGGTCAGTGGAGCCATCTGAGTGTGTTCTGGCCAACCTGAAACTTTGAAAAGGCATGCACAAAAATTTACGACGAAATTTACGGCTAGGCCATAAAAGGCAAACGCTTCCCGATCGGATCTTGCGATCACCCACCGCAATGACCGTACGGCGTACGGCCACTGGTGGTTCGTCCTACTCTCGTCGTTTGTGTGTACCTCTGTACACCCTGTACGAATTGGCTTTTCTATCTGAATGCACTTTATCTTGGTCGGGTTCAACATCTGGTGTCAGTAGAAATGATTCACCCTCATAAGTCGCCCGGTTCAGTGTGCTGTACGTCGTTGAACGCTTGAAAAGCGAAAAGCTCCAGCACAGGGATAAGAAAGTATCAAGAGGGCGTTCACAAGCTCATCCTCTTCATATGGGATATTCACAGGATGCATATCTATACGCGCAGGGAGACTACGATGGAGCAAAATTGATGGCCTCATGTCTTCGCACTGACTCGGAGCGTCCCTAATTCAATTGACGATGTAATGTTCTCTGTCGGCGCGTTAGCGAACTGCGTCTGGCTTTTTGTGCGGATGCTATGCTCACATGTGACTGTCAAGATGTTTCGGCGACAAGTACGTGGCAGTTTTTCCTTGACAAGGTCAATCTGTGCCTCGTGAGGGACCTCTCTGACGTCCACCTCTGGACCAAGCGGACGATCGATGGGAACCCAATATTCCCAAGGAAGAAACAGGAATTTGAACGAAACTTGCTGGAGATTAGATTCACTCGACGTGTAAGTGCAGCGTCTGCTGAGTTCCAATCGATGGCTGAGTGGACCAGGCTCGATATATCGTTGGGAGAGGGTCAGACCGTCAATCACCTCTATCTCGATGGAAGTGACAGTATCTGGGGGTTGGACACAAGCAGCATCGAGTGCTGCTGCAAACCGGAAGACGTCGTCAGCTTTGCCAGTAGCTCGTGCACGGATAATGGACGAAACGCGTAGGGAGCGAAGCCGCGAGCATTGGGTGAGGTTCAGCTGAAATACAACGACCGTCATGAGCGGACTTTCGGGCAGACAAACCTTTGTCGCACCTTCATATCTCTCTGGAAGTGACCGCCGTCGTAGTCGATCACCAGATGTAACTGGGAGAGATTGTGAACCGCACCACCACATAGAATGGAATCAATCGTTGTGTATGTGTCTGAAATCCACATAGTTTGCAACTGGTCCAGGGCGCCCGAAGTCCTCAGCACCTCCAGGTAGCAATCATGCTCTAGACTTAACTTCCGAGTGACGAGATGTTTGATACGGAAATTGCTAGTGACCAGCCGTCCTAGGAAGCTTGCCGTTGATACAGCGAAGTCGATGTCTTCTTCCCAATCCCAACCAACTTGATCTACGTCAACTGTTACCAAGTTATCGCAGATGAAGTTCTCCACGTATTCCAGGCTGTCCAGCATCTGAAGAAAGCTGCTGAGAACACCTGTGTCCTCGGACGCAAAACTTGCGCGGCTGTTTAAGTCGAATGCGAGGCCCTGAAGGTAGAGTTTCTTGAGTGATCTTGGCTTGAGCGGGACATCTCGCATGTCGTAATGGCGTTTGACCAGTATGTCAACTAGATGCAGCGTATGAACGGAGGGGAGCTTGTCAAGTATGCTGAAGATGACATAGACGTCTATAATGGACACGACGGCGTCGTCGTCGGCGCTGTCTGCTCCTTGCAGGCACAGGTCCTTGACGAGTCGAGAGGAGCGAATGGTATTTGTGCGCAGGTCGCGAAGGAAGGCATGAATGTGATTTGTTGGACTTGAATCTTTGATGACGAGAGACCGAAATAAGAGGGGACTCGCCACGTTGCGAAACGCACGAGAAAGGAGGGAGCAAGCCAACAGGGTGTTCTTATCCACATTATCCAAGACCAGGTCGACGAGTTCCTGAGGTAGCTTCAACATGGCCTCGCTGCTAGCGAAACGAATGGCGAATCAGCCTGGAGCTACGAGACCGTTGCGTGAACTTCTCGTACATTATTTCGACTGCAGAACACAGGGATTATTGCGCAGCCTGCCTTGGAATATGTTGATAAGACAAGACGGTGAGAAAGACGAGGTACGGTACGGGTTTCAACGCTGCCACGTCGTTGTGGAAGTGCAAGCTGAGGAGGACGGTGGCCAAGATGTTGCCGCTCGGAAAGCGCCGGCATTAGCCGGCCTCCGCGTACCTTGAACCACTGCGCTCTCCTCGTGAGCAAATCAGTTCACTCCTCATCCAGTGTGGGTTTCAATAACGAGAAGGGAAGAGGGACTTGGCCCAACTGTGCTGGAGCACCGAAGGAACGCCCAGCCAACCTGAAAGTTTGAAAAGGCATGCACGAAGATTTACGGCTAGATTTACGGCTAGGCCATAAAAGGCAAACGCCTCCCGATCAGATCTTGGCGATCTCCAGCCAGCAACCGCACGATTTTTCTCGTCTCGTACCCAGACTGGGCGAGCCCAGTCTGGGTACGAGACGAGATTTTTCTGTCAGAGCGACCACAAAGAATAGTTTACATTGAACGTTCGGCTATGTACTTTAGGATATACACGTATACTTGTTAACTTTGGGGATGTTACAGAGATAGACCACACGAGATACAATGTAGCTTGAAATTGACACCGGGATCCTATGACGCGGTCTGAGGCAGAACAGTCCAAATCCGAGGCAACAAGTAGGTGGATAGATGTCGATGAGAAGTCAAGACAGAGGCTAGAGTCTTTGGAATCGATCCGAGTGCCAGGGTCGAAGTCGGAGAAGTTGAGACGGAAAGAATGTGCAGTTCTGAGCCCATAGCGGCGTCGGCTCTGGCAAGGTGTCGTCGCGAAGCGATGGCACAGGTAGATCATCACTTGCCAGACATCGATCTTGTCCTCGGGCGAGATGAGTCCGCAGTGAGCTTGGAGGAATCACCGGATTCGAGCTTGGATGCCCTTCTCTTCTTGCCTCTGCGATTGCGGCGCTTGCGTGTAGGGGTATCGGCTGCAGTGTCTTCGGTGAGGTCGATAGACTCACGAGTAGTGTCGAGGTGTTCGCCGGTGGTGTCGAAGGATGTGTCTGCCGTATCTTCAGCCTGGTTCCAAGTGGCGTTTTCGGCGGGTTCGATGGTAATGGCGACGGACCGAGAAGCAGGGTCCACGTCGACGTCCTTCGTTGTGGCAACCATAAACTCTCTCGTAGCGTCGACACCACCTTCCTTGCTGGCAAGCATAGTTCCCGGCTCCTCTGCAGTCCTCGTAATGCTCCTGACCTCGTGTGCGGCACCATTGTTGACAGAAATGCCACGAGCTTCAGCGATGTCGCCAATGGCTTTGGCAGGGCCGGTCGTGTCCTTGAGAATCTCGACAGACCTCGCTTCTATGGCTTTGGAGGGATCTATGTCCTGAATGCGAAGGTTCTTGTTGGCTACGTCGATGCGATCTGGACGAGTGATGGCATGGTACACTAGCAGAGTGAGAATCTGGAGAAACAGGATGACGAGAAAGTTGTCGGGATCCTTCAAGGCGCGAGCGAATGTGTCCACGAAGGGTTGAGCCGCCACGGAATTGGCGAGAAACGCCATCGTTTCGAGAATGGAAAAGAGTGTGAAGTTTTGCGAGTAGCCTGGTAGCGTTGTGAGAGGTGAGAGATATGAGAAAGAGCAAAGATCAATACGGTTGGCCAAAACCAACAGTGCGCTTCCTCGAAAGGCAACCGCATCCCGATCCGATCTGTACGCCATGGCCATTCTCAACTGGGCATTCGTTCTTCAATCCGTCGATCGTTTCGTAAGATAACGTCTTTGTATCTGGTCATTGCACTAGCTTGCATACAACGGACCATGATCCTCAGTAATTCACTCCAATTCTATGCGAGTTAAGACCACTTGTGCAGCAGCGGAGATACTGTACTCGACACCAGTATTCCTGAGGAGCCGCGTTCTCCCCTCTTGCTCCTCTTCCGTGCCCATGAACCCGAACGCAAGGACCCGGCTCCCATCCTCGTCGAGCTCAAACGTCACCGCCGCCTCATTGATCCCTTCGTAGTTCACCTCAAAAGGTGTCGTGTCCTTCCCGTACCCATGCGGGAACAGTTCCATCAACATCATCTGGAAGTTGTCACCACCGACGTGTCGGAATCGCATGTATGAGGACCAAACCGATCCGTATTCGGCGTAGAGTGTGCGGCGGTTCTCCGAGGTGGTGATGTTGTGGATGGCGGTGAAGGCATTCAGGACGTGGCGACATTCGGAGGAAGTGCTCGACAGTGCGCACAAAGTGATCGTGCCGTAACCTGCGTCCTCATACGTGCCGGCGTACGCCTCGATGGGTAAGCTCAGCTCCGCTGTCACCTGAGGAGAACATGCGACTTGTGGACTTGACAGGTGGGCAGTGTGGTGCTCCACGTAGGTGATCCCAGTCCAAGGGTCTCGTCCGCGATGTGCTACACAAGCTTAGTGATGGCTGGGTGCCCAGCGTCGGTATTCGTCAACACGGCATAACCAAGGCCGTCTGCTGGCAAGAATTCTACTCGTGTGCTGAATCCTGGCATGGCACCCGGGTGAGTTACCAACTGCACAGGTAAGACATAAGTCATCGAGACGGGATAGATGAAGCAAGACTCTGCTCACGTCGTGGCCCTTGTAAGACGAGCGACTCCATCCCATTCCATACCCGACGACGAAAGCGTCTGGCGACGCGGGTTGCCAGTCAGAAAAAAAATAGGGTGTGGTGTTGTGACAGCTTCGAAGGCCGACTTGGGAACGACGGTGGTATTCGTGTCAGGATTCACACCTTTGTTCAAGAGCATCTTCATCCATTGCGTCTACGTGTCGCGTGGTCAGCTCTTTGTGAGAATGTCGGTAGATGAGAAACAGATAGACGAACCATGTCCACGGCATCGGAAATGACGCCTCCAGCAGCCGTGATGAGGTCCGTAGTATCGTCGGTGACATATATGGATCCTTCGTTTGATGAACATCCACGTCCGCGTTAACTTGTCATCTTGCGCGGCTTCTGTAGGCGAGAAGGTGGTGGAAGACATCCCCAAGGGAGTGAATATCCGCTCCTTCACGAAGTCGACGTAGCGCATCCCAGAGTACACGCTGATCAAATGGGCTGAAGAAATGTACATCTGTTCAGCATAAATGTTGAGACGAAGATAGTGACGCAATAGTGTCAAACGCACCAAATTGCCATATGAGAATTGCTCGCGTAGCTCGAACGTGGGGCGGAGGTTTTCAGGTTCAAGAGGACGTCGATGAGTGCATCCGTTCGAGATGGGGAATAGTCGTGTCTGATATGAACGTGAGCGATAGGCTCAGTAGGCTCGTAGAGCTCGAAAGACGCACCTTGTTACGCCGATTACGTGAGACAGAGAGAGAGAGATGTTAGCTTTCTTCGTCGCCCACTCATCCGCCAACTGCCACTGTCCTGGTAAAAGATCCGCAACTTTGGTGTTCCAGTCGAACACCTTCACTTTTGGAGGGAGTGCCGTCACGTTCTTGCCTTGCGCAAAATCGTCCATGAGGATGCCCATAGCAGCAGACAAGAACGCCTTGGAACATGACGCGAGGATAAAAGACGTCTGTCATGGCGACATCAGCCAACGTGAAGAATACGATACGATATCCGAACTCACGTCTGCAGTGGTTTTTGCCCCATTCTCATCCTTGATACCCCACGCCCCAATGATGTTCAGCCTGTCCGTTGGAATGAACGACTCCCAAGACCGACCCAGGAATATCCCATTCCTCTCGAAGATTGTCGATGAACTGCGATAATCCGGGAGTGATGATCTTGTTCACATGGAAGGGCACTTGCTGAGCGCAGCCTTGAACGGCCGCACCAGAAAAGACAAGGGCCGGTATAAGAAGCTTCATGGCATGTTTGACTTCGCGACCCGGATATTCAACCGATACTACAGTAGAGCGTTGATCTATTTGCAGCTATTTGAGAAGACAAGGCTTGCGTCCAATGCTCTCTTGTCGGCTGGAGAAAGCAGGGCAATTTTTCGTGATCGTCGATTAGCTGCTTTCTAGGGTCGTAGCAGTACTAGTGACTGGCCGCAGCGTGGTGATGATGGTTGGTGACAAGATGCGCCTGCGCGCGGTTCGCGCTGTTCGTAGGTCTCAGCCGCGAAGCACAGGACAACGCTCGTGCGTTCGACCCTCATAACTTCGTATTGAGCGCCCCCAAGTGTGTATAGAAAACCCTGCGATCACATTCTAAGATGAAAAGACCAATCAAAGCTACATTCTGAATCATGGTAACAGAACCGCGGTCCAGTTCTGTCGATAAGTATCACTGCTCGGAAGTGAGAAACTAGAGTAAAGCCAGAGTCCGATAGTTCACCCTGAGGATGCTTATGTAGGTACAGTTATTGCACGATGCGTCATTCTATGACAATGCTTCAACCTCAGAGCACGACAGGACAAGAATCATGAGAAGGCTCACATGCGACAGTCAACAGGTTTCTACGGCTTGAAGTGTTTGGCAAGTTTGCCTTGATCAGGTCGATCTGTGCCTTGTGTGTGACCTCTTTCACCTTCATTGCCTCACGGCAATCCAAATAACACCTTCTTTCCGATGGGTGAAACAGAAATTTGAACGAGACCTTCTGGAGGTCTCTCCGACGAGCAAGTGCAGCATCCGCTGCCATCCAGTCGATAGCTGCATCGAGCAAGACAGATGTGTCGTTGGGAAGGGGAGACCTGCGGCTGTCGACGACTTCAATCTCGATGATAATGACGGTATCTGGAGCTTGGATACAAGCAGCTTCGAGTGCCGCTGCGAATCGGGAGGCGCTGTCCTTGATATCGCGCTGGCTCTCCTCTTCTGAGCGTCCCCATTCGCCAACAATGGTCGAAATGCGCAAGGTGGCAAGTCTGATACAGCAGGCGAGGTCCAGCTGAAGTATAGGTCCATAGTCAGTACACGGATGAGGAAGCATGACATGATTGCGCACCTTCATCTCTGACATTCTGAACGGAACGCTGTGGACTTCGTCGGGCTCGATGTCCAAATGTAGGTGCGTAAGATTACGAGCCAGACTGCCACGTAGGAACGAGTAGATTGACTTATACGTGTCGGAAATCCTCATCGTCTGCAGGTCCTTCAAAGAGCTCGAACTCTTGAGCAGTTCCAGATAGACGTCGTGGGATACTGTCCCTTCTTGAGAAACAAGATGCTTTATGCGGGTACGACTAGTACGCAGCCGCCCCAGAAAGCGTGCCGTCGACATAGTGAACTCTGGTTCAGACTCCCAGTTCAGATTGTGTTTGTTGATGTGGATTGTCTCGGTATCGTAGATAGTCATGTTCTCCACGGTGCATAGCATATTCAGCATCTGAACAAAGCTGCAGAGGACACGCTTGTCGCCCATGACCGCGTAGCCAGCTCCTGCACGCCGGCTCAAGTCGAACGCAAGGTGATGAAGTTCGAGGTTCTTCAGCGATCTTCGTTGCTTCGGGGCCGTCTTCGCGTCGTGACTGCGCTTCACCAGTATGCCGACGAGTTTGAGTGAATGCGCGGATGGGAGTTCGGCGAGGATGGCAAATATCGTATGAACGTCGATGATAGACAGCTCGACATGCTCGTCCTCGTTCCAGCCTGCTCCTTGCAGCGTGAGATTTTTCACAAGGTTTGCTGGCCCGCAGATGGCATGTGCGCGGAGGTCGCGAAGAAAGGCGTGGATGTCGTGTGTTGGGCTGGTGTCGTCGATGACGAGAGACCGAAATAAAACGGGGCTTGCCAAGTTATAGAACGCGTGAGAAAGCAGGGAACAGGCAGATAGAGTATTCCTGTCCATAGACTCCAGAATAGCAACGACGAGTTCCTGAGGTAACGATAACATATCTTCCTTGCTGGCAAAAGACGCGGAACGCGACTACAAGACCATTATGTGAACTCCACAAATTCCAACAAAAGCACAGTGCGACTCACAGAGAGAACGGATCGAAATATTCCTGCGTCTCGCTAGGATATGCTGATGCGGATGAGACAGAAAACTGAGAGAGACGGGGAAGTAGGAAGCATAGGAGAAGAAGCTTGTTGAAAAACGACTCGCTGTTGAACGACACCCCGGCCCACCCGCTCGGGGAAATCCGGCACGTGATGACTGCCTGGTTGTCAAGCTCAGTT
Source organism: Steccherinum ochraceum (assembly GCA_004332605.1). Lineage (NCBI taxonomy): Eukaryota > Fungi > Basidiomycota > Agaricomycetes > Polyporales > Steccherinaceae > Steccherinum > Steccherinum ochraceum. The sequence goes on along the minus strand of RWJN01000112.1, from coordinate 65,739 downwards.
AGTAGCTCCTAGCTTCCAGAGGCTGCCAGAGTTGCTTCAAAGTCGGACGGATCTTCCCGCGTAACTTTACTATAGTCTTTGCCACGCAAAAGTATTTGATCGCATATCTGGTACGCGAGTCATCACGGTGAAACTCCTATAAGTTACTAGCCGTAACCCGTGCTCCGCTACGGGCAACAGTAGCCAAGTAAACCGTGACACAGACTCAAGACTCAGAGTATAAAATTTATGAGTTGTACGTCGGTCCAAGGTCGAGAACTCCAGTCTCCAGACTCCGGACAACCTCACAACATCTTGGCGGCCAACTCGCGCCTGGCTTCGCTGGCGGCGGCTCGTTGGCCCCCGTAGACCGAACACCTCCAAACCTGTCTAAACATCCGAATCCCTTGAGACTCCGATGAGAGACGTGGTTCATCGTGCACCACCAAATGAGAAGAATTGGCGAGTTCGAAGTTGCTATAATTGAATCAGAGTGTGTAGTACCAAGGCACTACCAGCACAAACTCTGCACTCGAATGACCGGACTCCCATCGCCATTGCGAACTTCCTGCTAAGCTTGTGACGACCCGTTCTCGTAGATCTTGAATCCGCAGCCCTGTGCGCCCACTTTTTATTATACAGCCCCAGGGTCTCAGCT
>RWJN01000112.1:0-65004 GCA_004332605.1 Steccherinum ochraceum | reverse complement strand
TGCTTGCCCGATCAGTGGGCAACATCGGGCGATTATCTTTTTCATCTCGAAAACATCATGTTTTCCGGAAAGAAAACAATGCCTTTTTTGGGCGGTTTTCTAGCGTGTTTCCTGCTCAGAAAACATACAGTTTTCTTTGATGTTTTCTAACAGGTTTTATACATTATTTTATTCAAATAAAATACCGGATTGCTGGTAGTGAGTCCGCTCGGCATGGACCGGCATTGGCTGTTCATGGGACGCACACGGGCGTCTAACGTTGTGAGCAACGACGCAGGCGGGCGCGGTGGCCTCCATCCTTCTTCATCGTCCTCCACTATGAACTCCCAACAGCGACCGACGCTGTATCTCGCCCCGTCGGTGAACACGACGACGTACGTGACGTTCAGCTCGGTGTCGGCTTGTGCACGATACTGACTTTGTCTACCAGGGTTGTCACAACTACAACTACAACTACCACATACGCACCTCTCCAGTTACCCCAACTTCCGACTCCATCCTCACCCAGAGATGCCAAATCATACCCGTTGTATCATGCTCACCTTCCCAAGTCTTTGCGGCGATTCCCCCTCGTATTCCCTGGTGGTTCTCGGGCAACCTTCCGTGATGGCGACATAGGCGAAGAGGAGATGCAGGAGGAGGAGGAGATCACGAGCGGGTCAGGTTGGAGGCAGATCAAGCGCGATGAAGATGCAGAGTCGAGGCAAGAGGTTGGACTTGCAGAGGCCATTGAACGCTACGGACGGAAAAGATCCTATAGTGCTGAGCATATGATGGAAGGTATAGAGGCGACCCGAGGCATTAGTGCGCTGACGCCACCACGCAAGAAAGCAAAAGCCGCGCCTCTTCCACCAATATCCACAGCTACCAACCCGGCTGCACCCCCTTCTCCATTACCCTCGCCTCACGGGTCCCCGCCACCAGAGAACGTTTGGCCATCCGCTCCTCCGAGCGGTAATTCGTCCCCTCAGCCTCAAGCACCATTTCAACCCGACCTCTCTCTCACAACACTTCTAACACTCCCATCTCTACTTGCCCATTTCTCCAATCTTCCCCCACAGCTGCAGTCTCACGTCCTCCTAACCTTCCTGCGACACTCGCCGCTGAATGTCCTACGAACATTGCATTCGGTCTTGGGGCCAACATTGGCGCGAGATTTCCTCACACTCCTCCCCGCTGAACTCGTTTCGCACGTGCTTAGCTACCTCCCCTTCTCCGACTTGGCCCGTGCTTCCCGCGTTTCCAAAGCTTGGCGCGCCATCATAGACTCGGATCCTGTGCTCTGGAGAGACCTCCTGAAGAGTACCAAGATCTGGTTTGGAGGCCAGACGGAGAATGCGTTCGCTGACGCGATCTTTGCTCGCCGCAAGCGAATGAGTCTCCCTGCGATTGATGCATTGCCACTTCCTCATCCCTACAAGATTCTCTTCCAATCCCGCCACCTCACTCGGACTCGCTGGGTCCATAACCAAACTCCTAAGCGTATTACCTTCCCCGCACACGGCCGATCAGTGGTCACCTGCCTTATCTTCTCTCATGGCCGTATCATCTCTGCCTCAGACGACCACTCTATCCATGTGTATTCTCCACATACTGGCCAGCTGGTACGCTCTCTTGACGGTCATGAAGGTGGTGTTTGGGCTTTGGCGGCTACGAAGAATACGCTGGTCAGTGGGTCTACGGACCGAACGGTCCGGATATGGGATCTGTCCACTGGGCGATGCACACATGTATTCGGAGGGCACACGAGCACCGTGCGGTGCTTGGCTATTGTGAAGCCGGAGATGATTGAGGTTGAGGAGAATGGGATCGTGACCAGAGAAAAGTGGCCAAAACGACCGCTCATTGTTACGGGAAGTCGAGATCACTCTTTAAGAGTATGGGCTCTGCCTCGTCCAGGTGACGATGAATACCGATGTTACGGGGCAGACGATACCGAGGTTGATCCCTCTGAGGTGAGCATACCTATCCTCGGGATTACGACAATGTGTGATATTTATATGCACGTATTACAGGAGGAAGTTGACGACAACCCATATCACAAGCTTCACCTGGAAGGTCACGATCATGCAGTCCGTGCGCTTGCTGCGCGAGGCCGAACGTTGGTTTCCGGTAGCTACGACTGTACAGTACGAATATGGGACATCATCACTGGAGATTGCAAGTGGGTCCTAGTGGGTCACACCCAGAAAGGTAAGCAACATCACTCTGATCCGTTGACTCGATTCTAACCGTTCTCCTGAATCTAGTCTACAGCGTCGTCCTCGACATTCACCGCAATCTTGCTTGTTCAGGATCCATGGATGGCACAGTGCGCGTGTGGGATCTGAACACAGGCCAGTGTCGCCATACTTTATCTGGCCACACTTCCTTGGTTGGCTTGCTCGGGCTGTCCGCTTCGTACCTCGTCTCTGCCGCAGCAGATTCCACACTGCGAGTCTGGGATCCGGAGTCAGGAGAGCTACGCCATACGCTTGCTGCACACAACGGTGCCATCACGTGCTTCCAGCATGATGAATTCAAGGTCCTCAGTGGCTCTGACGGGACGCTCAAGATGTGGGACATTCGGGATGGCACGCAAGTGCGCGACCTACTCACAGGGATCGTCGGCGTATGGCAGATCGTCTTCGAGGGTCGGTGGTGCGTTGCGGCAAGCAACCGGACCGACTCCACAGTGCTTGACGTCTGGGACTTTGGGAACGAGGAGGGTGATGAGGAGTGGGAAGGAGAGCCGGCGAGCGGGTTGTACGATGAAGACAGTGATGACGACGACGACGAAGACGCTGATCAAGTCGACGAAGCGATGGATCAGGATATCGATGTAGCTCCGTCGGACACCGAGGACATCGACCTGGAAGATGCTGGAGACGAGGACGAAGACGAAGTCCGACTGTTTGGATACCAGGGACGAATACGTGACCCAGCGAAGTCGTCTGCAGCTCTGTCACCCCAGGGCTCCGCACCGTCTCAAGCGGACCGCATCGCCAGGCCATTCCGGTTCGGTGCGGGGTCTGGTAGGAACGTGGCTGGACCTTCATCTTCCGCCAGCCGTGCCAGGACACTTCCAAACAATGTCGACGACACTCCTACGCGCCCTAGGATCCGGACCTCAGGACATCGTCGGCGTTAGTCTCTTACACCCACTCCCAGCCAGCTCCCAGCCCCGACTTCCAGATACCGAGAGTCGTCACCCATAGTAGTCACATAATCCCGTCTCTCAAGCTGTTTGGTATCTTCACAATAATACGCGGACGTTCTATGTTCGGGGTGGTTTATCTTAGATGTTCATAGGTTTGTTACGATCTCATTTCTTCACGACTCTTCATGAATCCCCACACTCATACATTCCGGAACATTATTTTGTTGTTGTAGTACAGATACATAGTTCAGTAGATGGTGTATCTCATTTTCAGAATCATGCATGATCCTCCATTCCACCATCATATCTGCGCATCCTGCGCATCGCGGTGTGTGCCAGTAACTCTATGTTGAGTGAAAATGTCACCTCGCATCGAGGAAAATGGTCTTCTATCCGACAATCCCGAGCCCAAGACCTGACTTCCAAGGTCCGACGGTTAGATCCCATGGTGGGATACACACCTCGGTGGCTTTTGTGATCAGGGACCGCATGCTCTATTGTCGTCATTGCGGTTTGGGTTGTGGGTGAACTCTCCCTCGTCCGCACACTGCGACTGAGGAAATTCTGCCCGAGCTGGTGAACACCAACTCCACCCCACAACGAAGTCGACCGAGCATCGTTGTTGCGGTTGCCGAAAGGCCTCGAGCAACATCAAGGATGGGCTGCGACTTCCACAGACGAGTATGGTCTGTGAGAGAACCAGATGGAGTATATAGCGGATCGCCTGAGCTAGGAAACAGGCGCGTCTAGCGGGATAATAGGCTTGCAAACAGAAGTAGCGGATGGAATGCTCTGAGAGTATCAAAAGCGACCTGTCAAATTACCCCGATGTAGATGAAAAACATATGCAACTGTGCGGGCTGCGCGGCGTCGATGGGGCATCGTGCACCTTCACGAGACAACGCCTGGGAGTAAGACCTGGCACACCACTGCGCGTGTCTTTGGCAGAAAACGCATTCCAGCCAATCGGACGCAAGGCGTCCTGGCATCATAGAAGCTCGGCCATATCCAGTATAGATGCACGCTGTTTGCGCTGGGAGAGAGGGTGCCATGTGCCTCGCCGACCTGGGAAGATTGCCTCTGTCGAGGATAGCGATAGGGCCCGTAGTTCTGGATTGCCAGAACGCCGACGAGTATGGCTCAAACCGTGATATACCACAACACCGGTATTCTAGGACGGCTAATTCCGACTTCACGGCTCCGTGAGGCTTAGGAGTGCAGATATGGCAGGGAAATAAGCGCAGAGCTTGAATATGTGGTGGGGCTTCCGACAGATCGAAGCCACGAAGCCCTTACACGGTGCCAGTTTGGGTAATAGTCAATCTGCGGTGCATTCGTGATTTTCCGGGATAAGTCCAAGACATACATCGATTGTCATTGAACGAGGCAGGCACGTTCAACGGTCTGCCTACAGTTCAAAGTGTGCCCACAGACAGCACTCATCCTGCATATAGGGCTGGTATCAATTCAACCGCAAAGTACAGAGGAATTGAAACCATACAACAAAGAATTCAACCGCAACTGCCACCGTTAACGTCACCCTTCGCATCGCGGTGACATCTGACGGTGCAGATCACAACTGCCGGACTCCAAAGGCTTGGTGGCTGAGAGGCACAGAGAGATCACGGCATCTCAGTGCGTTTCCTGACTACGAATGCTCGCTTTGTGGATTTTGACGTCTTCCCGGGGCCTGCGAAGAGATTTAGCGGGCATTGAGTGGTGCGCATAAACTAACTTGCCGGTCTTGAACGTCGGTGGCCACAGCTCCAAGTCTCTGTACAACGCGCATACCAGAGCTAACGCGGCCGAAGATAGTATGCTTGTTGTCCAAGTACGGAGTAGGGGCAAGGGTTAAAAAGAACTGTGACCCTGTGAGTGTTAAATGTTCAGCCCAACTGAGCTGAATTGCTTGTATCAGATGCCATTTCACCGTTTGTATTGGGTCCTGAGTTGGCCATTGCGAGGATACCCGCGCCAGTGAACCGTAACTCTGGGTGAATCTCATCCTCACTGCGAGGGAGTTGCAGATAAACGTGCCAACCACCAACGAGGCTGAATAGAACGTACAACTTCGGACCATAGATACTGGTACCTCCCCTCCCAGTACCTGTGGGGTCACCCGTCTGAATCATGAAATCCTATACAACCAACACATCGGTTTGCCGACTGCAGCTTCAGAAAGAGCCCGAGTGTGAGAGGGAAACAACGCACGGAAATGATGCGGTGGAATACCACACCGTTGTAGTAGCCTCGCCTAGCCAGTTCTGCAAAGTTTTTGCAGGTCTATGGCATACATGTCAGTTAGAGAATGGTTTCTTCGAAAGCACGACAGTGCCCACCTTCGGCGCGTGGTCCCAGTAGAGCTCCAACTGCACATTGCCCATACTCGTCTCCAACTCAACGGATTCCATGACTTGTCGCGATGAGCGGTGTCAATAAAGGTCACTGGGTTGTCGCTGTCGATGAGGTCGGAATGAGAGGCGTGATGGTCGTGGTGGGCGTCCAGGACGCGTTCGCCCTTTGCTTCCCACCGTCATCCCCCCGCGTTTCGTTGCAGTGCCGCATTCTTCTCAGACTTTCCGAGGATTCAATTCAAGAGTTATCGGCGGTCGACCGTATCAGCGAGAATACGCCGGCGGGAACCAATTGCTACTTGTTCTCTCACTTGTATCACCTGAAGCTCTCGAAGTTGGATCTCGAGCCATTAGAGACTGGTCTTCTGTTGAATATGCGAGCAGTTGTGCAGAGAGTCCTTTCTGCATCGGTCTCAGGTGAGCAAGACGGTTACTCTAGTCACGATAAACATCGCTAAGTAGACTTCCCCTTTCTAATGTTGACACAGTCGATGGCGAGACCATCTCGTCCATCGGTCGGGGCTTCATGGTCCTCGTAGGAATAGGGACAGGTCAGGACGCATCCCACACCTTCATCATTGAACGGCAGAACATCTCGGCTGAATCGTTGCATAGAAAGACGATAATGCGTCCGACGTCGAGACGTTGTCCAACAAAATGTGCGCCCGAAAGCCATCACTGTTCTAGGCTACTCCATAATTCGCTCTGTACTGACATGTTGATTATGTCCTTCGGATTGCCCAGACTCTCTCTACGAATCTTCCCCGACGCCACAGGGTCCATGTGGAAGGCGAATATCAAAGACATTGGAGGCGAAGTCCTATGCGTCTCTCAGTTCACCCTCTTGGCGAACACGCAGAAAGGCAATAAGCCTGACTTCCATCGTGCTATGGTGAGTTCGTTCTTTGACTATTTTTGCAACCAGCTTGGACACCCATTCATTCATCCGGTGTTTTTCAATCCGTCATCGTCACATTCCTCCCAGGCCACTGAACCGTCACGGCGGTTGTATGCTACATTCTTAGAGCGGATGGGTCAAGTGTATGAACCAGACAAGATCAAAGGTGCGCCGTCGCATATTCCTATACCGTGCCGCTCTTCCGCTCATACCACCCCGCCCATCCCGCATGTTCCACTGCACTGAATAGATGGACGATTTGGCGCTATGATGAACGTCAGTCTCACCAACGAGGTGTGTGAGTCCCTTGCCAGGGCTGTTCCCCTTTGTCAGCATTGCTGCCTCAGTTGGAACATTTTTTCTAACCTGTATGTTCGTGACCTTAGGGACCTGTCACCTTCACACTCGATTCTCGCAAATTTGAATACGTCGACCAACAGGCTTCTATCAGCGCAGCAGGAAGTACTCCGAAGGCAGAAAGAGCAGCCAAATGGGCCAAGGGTGGGCAACAGCCCGACACCTACGCCGACGCGACGGCGTCCACAGGTAGATCAGAGGACGTCACCGCTGTAGGTCATGTTCACAATTAAAGAACGCAGCTTGCCCATCCTCGTCGAGTGGGAACCATCGAGAAACAGCGCCAAGGCGACGATCTCCCTTCCTGCTCTCGTGGTCGGCTAGCCACTGTATACACTTGCCTGCAGTGTGCACCGCCGGCACAAATATAGAATCAGAGCCACAGTCTGCGAAATTGTACACATATGGAGGACAGAAGGTTTGTCTGACATCGGCCGCGACGTCCGGTGCACAAACGTCGTTTTGCATCGATTTAGACGTCTTGCTTTCACGTTATGGTTGTCAACCGCGGATCGTTGATTCGCTGAATTGACGCACGACTCACAGTCCGTCTATGCTGTGGAATGCCGAGGTAACTTCATGAGGAAACATAAGCACGCGACGCTGCGTACAACGATGAACGGTGCACATGCGTATCGGAGGTTTCCAGGAATCTGTGAACATACAAGCAACAATGGAAATTTTTCAGATACGGTGCACAATGAGTTCAGTACCAAAACCATGCGGTGGTGGACGAATTTCGAATAAGATGTGATTTGAGAGAACGTGTCGAAATAAAACAATCAGAACAGGAAGGACGAGTACAAGATGTCCACGAGGATCGAGCATGCAGAAGTGGTAAGGGAAGGGTCCTGACAAACCTGGTGAGCTCTGGTCACCTCTCGGCTCCTCATAGCGCGTTGATATACATCGAGAGGATGAGCAGATTCCATGTCGACCAGCCCTCGTATAGCCCTGCTCCCTTCCAATCCGACGAGTATTGCTTGAGCTGCTCCACATTTTCGTTCAATTGCCTCTGCAGGTCGCTGGACGTGGTGATCATCATAAAGGATAGCTTGTCAAGATTCGTAGAACGAGGGCTGAGGTTTGTCGAACCGAAAAGGGTGAGTGATGGATGTGACTATGGCATCGGGTACAGCCACAGACCTGTATGGTATTCTGAGATTCAAGAGGGCAACGCCGACGGTGCAAGGATGGAACATACCTTTAGCATGATAAGTCCATCCGCTCTTCTCCCATTCACGCTGCCGCGCTCCAGTTCCTATGCCGTCGGTCACAGTAGGACGCCATTCTCGGCCTGCGTTTCTGGCGAGCTTCAAGCTTCATGAAGGCGTGCTCGTGCAGTATGTATGCGTCTAGAAGACGACGAGAAGCATCTTGAGAGCCATGGAAGCCGTTACCTTGGAACGTGAATATGAGTGAGACTCAAAACGCATGGTCAAAAAGCTGCGTACTTTTCGATTAGATGCTATGATTCGTGCAGCGACGGAAGAGTATAACGCATGACACGGAGAGTATGATCCTCTTCATCAGTCAGCGGGGACTTGTCTTCTCCATGTCGATGACGACGTCAGCGGTGAAACAATGTCGCCATCTAAACCCTTTTACTAACAAGAAATCGCGTAGAGGCGTGAGCGACGCGCGCAGCAACTTAGACATAGGATCTATGCCCTGGTCGTCCCGACATGGTTGATCTTGGACGGGCTCAGTGCGTTTCGGGGACGATGGACCTGCATGACGCCTCGACAAAACTTCAAAGAACACGGCCTGATACGAAGAGACATAGTCGCGGGCTGAAGACTTGCATGCGACCAAGGTCCTTTGTCGCAGTGACGACGTCCATCACGTTCGCTTGAACTGGAGGTTGCCCAGAAAGAGATTCGGTGCCACACGGGCAGTTTGTCAATTCAATCGTCTAAGGGACGAGATGTTATCTCTTGAGAGGTGCAGTGTTGGGTGAGTAGCATCCATGTTGGGGTATACAAATAGTAGTAATAGTCTTAGATTTCGTCATTAGCATGCCATTGATTGTCCGGCAAAAAGCGATGAAACCCACGAAGTATAATAAAAAGTGCGCTATCAAGCTCCAGAACACCCATTGACTCAATCATATCCAGATATTCACAGCATTCCGCCCATCAACGCGACCAAGAACTTCGTCCCAGGTCGCACAGGTCGCTCGCCACCTTGCCACGTCCGTGAATGCTCTCTTAGCCCCTCCACTTCTTCACCGAGCCGTTTACGAAGGGTATTCGACGTTGTCACCATGATGAACGACAACTCGGTGTCAAGATTGGCAGAGCGTGAGTTTAGATTTGTCGAACCGAACAGTGTAAGGTAGGGATTGGAGTAAGGGGTTGGGCGTAGCCAGATGCCTATAAAGAAGTTAATAAGTATTACGCCAGTGTTCAGAGGGCCTGTGTCGCCAACGCACCCTTGGCATGGTAAGTCCAACCGTCCTTTTCCCATTCTCTCAGCTGTACTCCCGGATGTCTCACATTGCCACCCAGCTCTGGCGGTAACCATTCACGCCGAGCATCCCGCACGGCCCTCATGAATCGCTGCTCCATCAGAGTGTACCCCTCTGGTAGACGACCAGATGGACCACTCGAACCATAGAACCCATTTGCCTAAAACATGTCAACAATCAGCAAACATCAATGATGGCGAACAGCATACAGAGAATTTCACCTTCGGCGCAGAGCACACAATCCGACACCCTACTGGTGACTGCAGGACCAAATCACGGAAAGGTCGATACAGTCCGAAGTATCCCGTCGTCATATCTATCAAGGGCCCAGCATACTTCTCATCGCCTTCGTCTGCCTTCGCGGGGTCCTGGTGCATTCCGAGCTCTTCAAATAGCATCCCAAGCGCACGTTCCTCCTCTCGAATTTTGAACTGACCGGCTTGCAATATTGGGAAAACGAGAACATCCGTGTCAGAACCTTCTCCGATGTCCGCGTCGTCGGAAATATGGAACGTAGAGGAGAGCCGGTAGATGTCTTGGAACTTCGTCAAGCTATTCTCAGCTTTGGCTTCGGTGTGATGAGGGTGTACGCGGTCATCTGGCCAGTGAAGATGATATGACTCGGATGAGTCTCTTGGGGGTAGGAGGCGATACGAAAAGCCAGCCGAGGACTGGAGGAAGTCGAAGCAGTACTGCGCGAACTGGGGTTGGCCCGCAAGATGAATGTACCGGTCTTGACGGTTTGTAAAATACGACTGGTTCAAGTTGGCTCTGGGCTAGTTGAGTTGGAGAGGGGAGGAAGGATGTGAAGGTACTCACTCACCCACTGATAATGACCTCGTCATCCACACCATAAATCTTCGGATGCCATGTACCCCATCCCTCATTGTATCGCGGAGGGACCAACTTCGCCATCAAACCTTTCAACTTCGGACTCCGGAATAGCGAGATTTGAACTCGATTTGGATATTCCTCTAAGAGGGGCATGAGAAGCGATGCTGTTGACTCGGCTCCAGGTCGTGTTGAGCGATTTAGATCCAATTGCATGTGCAGCTGCAAGCTCTCGTTGGAACGTAGGGCTGTTCGGATCGTGTCGACCTGATTACGGCGCGTTATTAGATTTGGGTGCAACCGAGAAGAGAAGCACAGCGTGACGCACCAGTTCGTTCTCCTCCGAGCCCACATACAGCGATGAGATGAAAATACGCCTCTTTGCACTTCGAATCATAGTCTGCTCTCGAATGTCAGCAACATTCTCTTGAAACTGGACACGGTGCTCACAAGCAACTGCTGATAGAACTGTGATGGCTGCCTCAGAATCTTGACGTTGGACGAAGACATGGCAAAGCATGGCTGGTACTCGGCCAGTTTGTGAACATAATCTCGGATGGCAGGCTCCAGTTTCGTCGTCGTGAATGTCCTCTGTGTGGCTCGTGCCACTGTGAGACGTGGCTTGTGGAGATAAGGGCCTTTAAGGAGGTTGATAGAACATATTGCGAGCATGAGATTGCTGCCCAGTCGTGACCAGTATGGGAGAAAGATGTGGGGTGTGAGGTGTCCAGTGCAGCGAAAGTGTATTGAAATCTAGCTGTGATGAGGGCACGTTTTCTGGTGGCAAAAACGCGGTAAAGAGGACGTCCGGAAGTTATCCAAGTCAAGGCAAGAGAGAGACTTGTCACTCGGAGCGCTGGCCCATACCGCTGTAGAGGGCGGCGTCTGATGTCAATCCTCTCTCAACTCGTTCTACATGAATCGACATGACTGGAACTTGGAAACACTTCAATGAGGATAACACTGGATCAAGCATTTTCAACTCTTGATTAATGGTTACAGAGTGCAGCGAGCTCCATCTCAGGACGCTGGACTTGGCGTTTTCGCGTCCTCAGGCTATGTAAATGTAAGTTCTCGACTTGATATTGCGGATACCTTTCAAGCTGCTGATCAGATTTTTCACGCAGGAATTGACTCGGCCAATTGAGGCTCATTAATCATTGGCCAGGACTTGTTATATTCAGCTTCTGAAGCCCGCAGACGGTGGCTCGGAACGCTACCACTGTCGGATCATGCACCTACTGGCCAGCTGCATCGGTGGAGGACGTGCGCGCAGAAAACTTGTAATTGTCAGCTTTACGCCCTCGGACTTCCGGAACGTCTTGGTCGGTCATCATGCATTATGACTCGTCGCCCTTGACGAAGTTGCTCGCGAAACGCGTCATCACCGCGATCAGCAGCAGTCTTTTGTGTACGATCGCCAACAGCATCTACCCTCGCCTCATCCCCTTTTTTGCCGAGAAGGAAAGAAAACAATAAGGTAAGTATCGTCCAAGCCGTCCCTCCCAGATTTCCTGCTGATTGGATTTGATTAGTCGTTGCAGAAATTCGTCGTGACAAATTCCTTCTTATTGTCTTCGGCTATGACGAGTGCCTGAGGAAACTTTGAGAGCCGTCTCCTCGGACACAAATGTGGACGGCGTCGTTGTTAGCTGCTCCTCTAGTCTCATTGAATGCGTTCTGTAACGCAAGCTACGTATATCTACCGGCATACACAATTGCCAGCAGGCACGACTTACGACCTCTGAACCGCAGAAAAACCCCATGAGCATGGTGAGTTGCGACAATGACGCTTTCCCGCTCGGATTATGCGAGCTCACGGGTCTTCCACAAGGTCGATTCATCGGGGCATCTTGCACAGGAGACAGACGCATCAGCACAAAAAGTAGGCCTCCGCACAACAATAAGATCCCAGCGCTACAATGCGTTAAGTTTTGCATGTGGGCGACCTCATCGCGATCCGCTTCGGCTACGGGACGCGGTCCCCGGCTCTCCTGCTCAGCCAGGCGGGTTTGTGGAGAGTATAAATACTCGGGCCCTCCTGCAGAGAATATCCTCACTGCACTTTCCTAGTCGCACTCAGTCTTCTCAGTCAAACCCGCCCTCTACCTCTCTACCCTCACTCAACCAAGCAACTCTAGCAATGGACGCTTTCACTCCAGTCGTCGCTCCCGTCACCACCACCACCGTCGAGGAAGTCGAGATCCCCACGGACTTCGAGGGCACCGGTAACGGTAGCCCCACCTCAGGTTGCATCGTTGCTTAAATTGCCTCGTGAGCTTTCATTATTTCTTCTCCCCGACACTCTCAAGCTTACCGCCCGCTCTCTTTTCCATTCACAGACAACGAGCATCGCGCTCAGTGGCATCTACGCCCTGCACACATCCACCGATGTCACACCCTCACCAAACCATCATCGATCTCGGCACTCTTCGTCTTCTCGCCGCCCCTACCACATTATGATCCACACCCGCCCGCACACTATTATGAACTCTGGCATCCTTCGTCTTCTCGCCAACCGAACCCCTTTTCACGCCTGGCTATCCACCCACACTCTTTCGCTATTTGAACCGTGATTTGGCGTCGATTTACTCCGCCGATAAATTATCCACTTTGCCTTCCCTTTCGTCTTCTTGTATCGTTTGTCTGAGCGTTTGATATTTGGGTTTCTGTAGAAGAAGAAGATTCGAGTTGGAAGGACACACATTAGCTACACCTGTCGCAAATGCATGTTATTGTTGATTTTGCATTGCGAAATTTTGTGGGAGCGTGACCGCCGATGAATATCAACATAGTGACCAGGCGTAGTACGAAAGCACGGTACCGGAAGAACATCATGAATTTTTTGTGACAGAGGCAAACATTAGAACTACAGGAGGTACTGTACAAAACACAAAAGTGGCCAATAGAGCTACAAGAAGGACACATTCTATGTTACAATGTTTGGCATGACGGCGTCGTCATCAAATCGAACGACGAGCACTAGGAGGTCAGCAGAACAAAAGAGGCCAAAACACGGGCCAGAATTCACGAAGTTCATCCATTGTCCTACCCCCACCACTAGGGCTGCGATCTCAAGCTCCAATATACTGCAATTTGTAAAGGTCCTTCTTGGGCTTCATCCCGAACCGCGCCCTCGCCAGCTCAAAGTTCAAATCATTCTGACACCGCGGCATCGTCACCCACTCCAGACACTTCCCCTCCGCCACGAGCCCCTCCATGGTATCAACGTCAAACGTCGCATCTCCAATGGGACTCTGCGCGATCATAAGGTCCAGCACGTAGTCCAACACGAACTCAACCTGGCCACCTCTGTCGAAGTACGACACAGCGACACGGTTGGTGCTACGGGTGAGGATTTCGAAGATCAGCTCGGGGGTCGGGATGGCTCGAATGTCAGGGGTGTCGCAGAGGACGCGGATGGCCCAGAGGATGGCGTGGAAGCCTTCTGCGAACGTCGTGTCGATGTTGGCGTGGAGGTGTGCTGGGACGTACTCGAGGCCTGGAGTGATGCGAATCATCGTGGGGCCCAAGGGAACGCCAGGAGCTGAGTCCGGGAGGAGACATTCCATCGTGTGGTAGAGGCTGTCGGCCTCGCCTAACAAAACGGTTCCGAGTTAGAAATATGCGCGATGAAAGACCATGAAGAGGCACGAACACATCATCCTGTACTTGAACCTGGGACTGAACCATCCGCCGCCACATTCATCGCAAGTGCAGCCCCACTTGCTGAACTCCAGGTACTCTTCCTCCGAACCTACATCTTCACCCATCGCTTTGCGCAGCATATATGCGCATCGCAGACCCTCCTCAGGATAAGCCTTGACCACTCCGTCCACGATGATCGCTTCTCTCCTCATCCCGAACTCCACCATCTCGAGAGGCGTCAAGCCACCGTCGTTGTCTCGCCGGTGTAGATCCGAGTCCGCGCCAGCGATGTCGAAGTTCAGCAGCGTCTCGATGGCAAGTCTGTTCATAGTCTGTGCAGCTATATGAAGAGGAGTGTATCCGCCTCGGTCTTGGCTATGGATGATGGCAGGCTTGTAGGAATGGAGCAAGACGATGAGGTTGTCGATGGGCATGCGCTCATGCGGCAATAACTGAATGTAAGGAAGGGTCGTGCCTGCGAATTGGATGGCAAAATGGAGCGGGAATTCGCGGCCTGCGAGATTGAAACCGTCTAAAACAGCGTCGATTTGTGCGTCTGCGAAGTCTCGACTTGACTTGTAAGAATGAGCTTTGACGTCGTCTGTTGCTGCAAGCTTGCGTGAGGGATGTTCCGGATTGTTCGAAAACGCCATAAAGTCTGTCCTGCCAATGCGTCGGAAACCATTCTACACACCGCGTCAGACGGAGAACGTTTCGGCAAATAGTGACGTTAATCTTACTTTGCGAAAAAATGCTTCGGTTTTATCGAAAAACTCGTGGCATTGGGCAAGAGACAGCCTCACACCCGATTCAGGACCTTGATCATCGGTGCGGCCAGGCATCAACACGACGAAGTCGTGGAGGCCAACATATTTGGAATCGAAGAGATGCTGTAAAACCCAGCTCCCGAGCCCTTGATTACGGTACTGTCCGAAATTATGAGTTGAGTATATGCGGGGAAAATGAGACAGACGCACCTCTTTCTTGACCCGCAAGTCCTCAATGTAGATGAGCGTGCCATAATCCATCTCAACACCGAAGCACCCAGATCCTTTATGCCACTCGTCTCCGATAAACTCGTAGTTGAGGAGACCGTGCTGGTCGAACACGGTGGTAGAAAGCTGCCGCAGCTCGTCCGATCGGAAGTGGTCCATCCGAAGCATAGCTGACCGGAAATTGTGGCGACACAGATGGCGACGAACGCGGTAGAAATGGATGCTTGCAATCACCTCCTCGGCGACGTGGGGTGATGCTCTTCGTGTGGGATCTGCGGTAACGCGTTGTTTAACCTTCAGCAAAAGCTGAGGAATGGCAGGCTCCCTCGACGGCAGCTCCTGGAACGTCACGACGCAATCCTCGGGTCTAAAGATGACGGCTGGGGCGGTGTGCTCAGGCATGATAGCGGAGGAGTGGGAGTAAGGCGACAAGGAGCACGAGCCGCAAGCCAGGAGTTTCGTCCTTTATATACGAGTGCAGGATGGCCACAGACGCGTCCCAGCAGCGCATCCATTCATGACGCGTGACGTCGTCGGCGCGGTCTCGGCCACGAAGGAAGCCAGCGACGAAAAGAGAAGCAGAAGCCAAGCACAAGCAGCAAAAAGCGCCCGATTGCCCGACGCCACATATTGTTGTCTACGAATTGAATTTTCTTTCCTTGGAGCGACACCAGTACAAAGCAGCAAGATTCGAGACCAGCAGAGGTGCAGACCAGACCATCAGCGTTCCCTCCAAACGACCGTAGCTTTCGCGGCCAACCCCGCATCAGCAAGAAAAGCACCACGCAACACCTAATCGGAATCTTCATCCTGGAGCACGGTCCGCACAAAGTACGGACCCGGCCTCGCCTTCCTCAGCCCAATCCGCGCCCTCGCCAACCTGAAGTTCAAGTCATTCTGGCACACAGGCAGCGTCGTCCACTCGTGGTTCTCGCAGTCCGCCACCACCTCGGCCATCGTGTCGTCCCAGTCGCAATCGCCCAGAAGGCTTTGGTCCTGCGCGTAGTTGAAGATGTAGTCCATGGCGTAGTCCACGAGCCCGCCTTGGCGGAAGTACGGCTTCGTGGCGGCGTCCTGGGCAGCCCAGGCTTGGACGAGGGCTTTGCTGGGGCTGGCGTCCGGCATGCGGAGGGCGAGCGCGATAGAGTATATGACGGCTCGGAAGCCCTGATGGAAGGCCTCGTCTGCTCGACTGAGGAGGTGGGGCGGGATGCAGTCGACACCTGTCGAGAGGACGTGGTCCTGGCATCCTGGGAGTGAGCGTATGTATTCATCCATTTCCATGAGGTCCCAAATCATTTCGGCTTGATCTGAGGAACAGTTCAGTCGATAACATGCGCCTATATGGAGGACCTTCACTTACTATGCATGCGATATCGGAGTCTGGGGCTAAACCAGCCGTCCGTACACTGACCGCAGGTGCAACCCCACTGCTTGAGCTTGAGATACGCCTCTGCTGTCCCCACTGCTTCACCCATGGCTTTCCTCAGCATATATGCGCATCGAAGTCCGTTCTCCGGGTAGGGCTGCTGATCCCAGGAGAAGACCCCAACCTGGTGCTCCATCTGCTTCCTCATCTCGAACTCGACCGCCTCCAGAGGCGTCAAACCATCCACGTTGTCTCGCCGGTCGAGATCAGACTCTGCGCCGGTGAAAGCAAGATCGAGGAGAGTGGCGACGGCAAGCGGGTTCATGACGCGAGCCGCGACGTGAAGAGGGGTGAGACCATCTGAGTCTTGCCTGTGGATGATAGCAGGCTTGCGCGCGTGAACGAATGCGATGAAGGCGTCGATGGGCTGGCTGAGGGGAGGCTGTGACGGATTTGCATCCTTCAAGGAAGCCAGAGCAATCCCACGATGGAGCGGGAATGGTGGATTCCCGAGGCCTCCTCCTCCTTCTGCGACAATGTTGAGTCGACTCTCCTCTGCGTTCCCGTACGTGTTGTACGCATTGGTCGGGACATCGTCGGCGACCGCAAGCTGGCGAGAGGGATGCTTCGGATCCCCGGAGTAGCCTAAATAGACCGTTCTCCCAATTCTGCGAAATCCGTTCTTCAGACGTCGTGAGTTAGGGTTCGGCGAACAGAGTGATAGACCGGTACCTTGTAGAAAAATGCGGTAGTCTTCTTGAACAAGTCGTCGCATTGAGCTTTAGAAAGCTTGGCTTCTGGTCCTTGATCGCATGTGCGTCCGGGTAACAAGATGACGAAACCGTACTCGTTGAGGTGTTCGGAGGCGAGCAAGCGTTGCATCGCCCAGCTCCCTAGGCCTTGAGTGCGGTACTATAAGACAGTCAACCAACCTGTCTAGTTGCCAGACCAAATGAAAATACGAACCTCTGGTTTGACGTGCATATCCTCTACGTAAATGATCGTGCCGTGGCTCAGTTCAGAGCCAAAGCACCCAGACCCCTTATGCCACTCGCTCTGGACGAACTCCGGTTTCAGCATACCGTGCAAATCGAACAGAGTCGTAGCGACATCGTGCATCTCCTGAGTAGGCTCTTCCATCGAAGACAGGAACTCGTCACGGTGCATAGCGCGTTGGATCTTGAAGCCGGTGATACGAGCAATCACTTCTTCGGTCGTGGACTCCTCATCGGTCCACTCGTCTTCGTCTTCCATATCTTCATCGCCATCCGAATCGTCATTCAACATATCCTCATCTCCGTCCTCCTCCTCGTCTTTTCCTGCCCTCTCTCCATCGCTTGCTCCGCGTCCCTTATCGACTCCAGAAGCTCGCGAACGCGCATCCGAGCGGCGCAAAGTGACTCTCAGCGAAATATCCGCGATGGAAGAGTCATGAGTGGGCCTGACTTTGATAGTCACCTCACAGTCGTCGGGGCGGAAGATGGCGGTAGGCTCGGGCATGGTAGCAGAAAGATGGGGGAAGTGCGACGAGGGACAGGAATCGCGAAAGAGGGCCCATTTATATAGGATTTGAGAATGACTGGGGATGCATCTCCCTCATTGAGCGTGTGCATGACGTGTTCTGCGCGACAACCAGTCTGTGGAAGGTGGTGACACTGACAGGGAGAAAAGGAGAAGCAGCGGGAAGCGCCCGCCCGACCCGCTTGAGTTCTCGCGACGCGACGCGCCGGCCAGTGTTCACAGCGCCCCACTAGTCTTTCTCTTGCACAGATAACGCGACTTCCTCACAATTACGCGCGTCGAAGGGAGCAAGAACATATCAGCTTCAGTTTGAACGCGAAAAGCGACGCGATATCAACAAAACACGGGCGACATCAGTACAATGCTACAAGATCGGAGCAGACACCGGGAGCAAACGGACTTGGCCTTAACGATGACCACGACCAGAGAAGAAGACGACCAGCGAGATCACAACCTCGTCGCCAACACCGCACACCGCACACCGCACACCGCCTTCATCCCCTTCGCCTCCTCAAGCCAATCCGCTCCCTCACCAGCTCGAAGTTCAAATCGTTCTGACAGATAGGCAACGCCGCCCACTCTTGACGTCCGATGCCATCCTCCATGTACGTGTCCCATTCCGAGGTTCCGAGAGGGCTCTGTTCCTTCGTACTATCAAGCACGAAATCCAGCGCGTAGTCCACAAGGCCGCCGTGACCGAAATACTCCTGCGTGAGGGGATTGGGAGTAGACCAATTTCGGACGTTGTGGATGCTGGGGACGACGTCCTTGTTCGAGTCTTTGCGACATCCGAGCATGATCTCGTGCACGACTTCCCGGAAACCGTCGAAGAACTGTCCCTTGGCGTTGGGTAAGAGATGCAGAGGGATGTAAGCCATACCCATCACACCGTAGCGGGCGGGACTACTATCGGTGGGATGCTCGTCGAGAGAGACCTCCATCATGTCGTAAAGGTATTCAGCCTGGTCTGCGGAGCCGTTAACTCCACGATAACACGTTAATGACGAGTGACCACGTACTGTGTACTCGATATCGGAGCCTCGGACTGAACCAACCACCTGCGCACTGACCACAGGTACATCCCCATCTCCTCTGCTTGATGAACGCCTCCTCCGTTCCAACATCTTCTCCTGCCGCAACCCTTAGCAAGTAGGCGCAGCTGAGACCCTCGTCAGGATACGGCTCGCGAGGTTGGAAAGCCACTCGTACATCGAAGTCCATCGCATTCCTCATCTGTTGCTCGAGTTCTTCAACAGGGGTGCGGCCGAGCCAATTGTCTCGTCGGAAGAGGTCAGTCTCGGGACCAACAATGGACGGGTTGAGCAACGCCTTAATAGCCGGTTTGCACCAGGATGAGGCTGCAGTATGGAGAGGTGTACAACCGACTGTGTCCTGGCTGTGGAGCAGAGCGGGCTGACGTGCGCGGACGAGGTTTATGTATCTGTCGATAGGGAAAGAGCTCTCGAAGGGTCGTTGACGGTCTTTGGCGAAGCGCAGCCCACAACAGGCAATCGCTTGGTGGAGAGGGAACTCCGATGCGCCATTTGGGAGGCCGCTGCCTTCCAGAGGAATGGTAGTATCGTACACATCGTAGTGGTTCGTCGGAGCGTCGTCCGCTGCTGCAAGCTGGCGGGAGGGGTGCTCGGGATTCTTCGAATAGGCCACGTAAGGGGTTCTCCCAATGCGTCTAAACCCGTTCTTGTGACTATGTCAGATTTTCGCTCCTTGCAGCGATCGTTGAACACACCTTGGAAAAGAACGCCCTTGACTTCCCGAGGAGCTCATCGCGCCGATCGTCGGACAGCATGGCGCTGGGACCGTTCTCGCCAGTGAGGCCAGGTAGTAAAATGACGAAGCTCCGTTTGCTGGCATACGCCGAGTCCATAAGTTGCTTCAAAGCCCAACTCCCGAGACCTCGGTTTCGGTACTGCATGAGAGGTACGATGAGCCGAGCACGATGCATCCTGTGACACATGACGCACCTCTTGTTCGACATAGATATTTTCGACGTATATGAAGTCACCGCGATTTAACTCTGCACCGAAGCAACCTGTCCCTCTCAACCATTCGTTCTGGATAAACTCCGGTCGCAATAGCGCATGCCTGTCGAACAGAGTCCACGCGAACTTTCCCATCTCGCGCGTAGGCATATCCTCACTGAAGTCTCCGTTGCACAAGGAACCACGGATGATGAAGGCGCGAATGTCCACAATGTGAACACTGTGAGCGGCGGGAGTCTGGAACCATGCCATGTATGAAGGGAGCGCATCGGCGGTCGTTTCGATCTTGATGCTGTCCTGTGGTTTCTTCGTCTCGGACGGGCGTAAAGTGACTCTGAGATCAAGAGTCGAGACGAACGGTTCCTCGGTGGGCGCAGTCTTGATGGACACGTCGTAGTCGTCCGGGGAGAAGACGGGGGCGGTTAATTCTGGCATGGCTGGGGCAAGCTGGGGGAGCAGAAGGACCTGGCCGGTGGTTTGCTGCAGCCCACAAGTATTTGAGGGAGTGCAGAGGTTAATTCCAGGCTCCGATGCACGTTCTGCGTAGGATCTTGCGACAGGTTCTGAAGCAACGGGCACCTAGAGTGAGCGCGACGAGAGACGAGAATCGCGAAAGAATTCCAGGAAGCCTAGAAACGCGTCCTTCTCATTGGGAGGATCCCTGACGTGTTCTGCGCGAGGACGCCTCCGTAGAAGGAGATTTGGCAGGAAGAGAAACTTGAAGAGAAAGAGTGATAAGCGCTCATTGATCCCGACGCGACGTGCGCGTCTCTCATATATATCCACTGTACCGACGGTAGTCATGGACGTGTCACGTTTGAAAATTTGAAGCTTGAAGCTTGAAGTTTGAAATTTGAAATTTGAACGAGTCTGCATAGGTCTTGGTGCACGTGACAATGCGCCTACCCAACAAGAATGCATATTCCCGGCCACTTGTGCTCAACGAAACAAACGGTCATTGATCTTACACTTCAGAAGTCTCCGGCGGACGAACGATCAGCTTCTTTGCTCTCACCGTCCCATTCTTCGGTCTCTCCAGACCCTCCACCACCCCGTTGAGGCCTCCGGGCAAAATTTCCACCTCACAAGGCTACACAAACGCGTACATCAGAACAAAGCGGACGTTAGGTGAAGTGAATATGGCATTACCCTGATCTCTCCGCTCGTCAATGCATCTCCCAGGAATTCATAAAACTCCTTCGCAATCCTAGTATTCGCAGGAATGTGCCCGCTTCCCCAGACCCTCAGCACTTTCTTGTCGTCAGACTTTGCCTTCAGTGCTTCGTCCTGCACGATGATGAGAGTGCCTCCAGGCGCAAGGATATTGTACGCTGCTTCTTGAGTCTCTGCTACAGCAATTGCATCGAAGACGATGGTGATCGGGTCAGGTGTGATGGCGGCGACCGCTTCGGCCAGCGCAGAAAGCGACAGAGACCGATCGAGAGTGTGAGTGGCCCCAGCAGAAGCCGCGAGGTCATTGTGCACTGGGGAAGCCGTGGTGATGATAGGCGAGAATCGGGATAGCTTGGCGAATTGAATCGCTGAGATTTGAGTGAGCACAGCTAAGGAAAGGCTAGAAGTATGGCTGTATTTACCGTACTGTCCTAGAGACGACGCTCCTCCCATGATCAGGATTGGCTTCCCGGCATATTCGGTATGCCCCCCAGGGCGCCAAGGAGCAGTCAAACCAGCACCTCCCATAGGAACTTTGTCGCCGTAGAGTCCAATGGCAGGGGCGATGGCGGCGGCGGGGATGGAAGCAGCCTGGTCGAACGTCATGGAGATCGGAATCTAAAGCGACAATCACACGTTAGAGGTTGGAGCGCAAGTGAGCGCGAAATGTATACTCACCTTCACTAATAGATCAGCTTCGATGATGCAGTACTCTTGGAAGGTAGCAATGCGATTTGCATATCCTCCCATGTGAGCACTGAGCCGAACGACACCTGTAAGCATGAAGCACAATACACAGAAATTGCACTACCACACCTGCACTGTCGCATCCAAGGGCCAGAGGAAACTCCTTGATGAACTCGTGGATCTTATAGTCGGCCGGATTCAGGCCGGCTGCTTCTACTTTGACAAGGATTTCTCCTGGTCCTGGCACGCTCGTCTCGGCGGTCTTGACCACGTATGGGCCGTTTTCACTTTCAACGAAGAGAGCTTTGTGCTGAAGGAGGACTGTGGGGGGCATGATGGTGAGACGCGACAAGGTGGACGATGGTTAAGCAAGGACGCACATATTATTATAATCAGAGTACTGTGATCCCATCCATTGTGCGTTAGCAGCGTTACTCATGTCCACCTGCATCGGCCGGCCTAATTGATTTCGTCTTGAACTGGGAAGATTCAGCCTGTTCAGCCACCCCGAGCACCGGACTGATATGCACCTGAGGCCCCAAGCTGATGAATTTAATAAACCAGCGATCCTCTAGTTGAGTGGCTAGGCTGGTGCGATTCCGGTTTGTTCCACGGTTGAAGTCCAGTGTCGCAAGGACCAAGTCGGCATTGTAAAGATGCAGATGCATTACAGTGAGTCGAATGATCTCGACTTGGGCATGGGCACGGCTGTGTGTTCTCCTAAGCTTGTAGCTTGAACGCCAATAGGGTAATTCGAAAGAAACCTACCTGCTACCGCCGTCTTGCAGACACAGTTCAAGTACTCAACGCGCCACGCCGCGAGATCGCTGAGCTAACGTTTGCGCTGACATAGCAATTTTTGATGTCCGTGAAGCGAATGCAGTAGAAGGGTCCATGACAGAAGGAGACCCGGGGAGACGCAAGAGGGAAGCCACTTGATAAGTATCCAGTTTAGATTTCCGTGGGGTAGGGTCGGGGGCCACTCGCCGTTCAACCTCCACTTTCCGCGCCAGAGAATTTGCTGGGAGAGAAGAGAAGGACGAGGAAGTTCACCATTATCTTCCGTACCAAGGTCGGGGTTGGAGAATGAGGAAGAAACGCTACCAGACAAATTCCCATATGCAGACAGCGTTTTCCTTTTTGGACAACAAACGTCTGGTTCAGGGCAGGTGCGACCCGTAGTCGCCGGCGGCCGCCTAAGTTACCGACCATTTCCTGGTCGCCACTTCCAGTACTTGTTTTCTTTCCATCCCGTTGCAATGACTGTCACGACTTTCAATCTGGCCACCCTCAAGCAAGTGAAGAACTCTGTCATAGGCAATCCCACAGCGAAGCTATCTTTAGCGCAAGACGACCCGTTCATTCGGAGGTGCGAACGCCATCCGTCTCCCAGCCCGACATACGTGCTCAAGTCGATCATCGCAGACTGGTAGACTGTATAAACAACCCTTCACTATACCTTGAAGCTTCCTCGGGCTCTGGAGATGACATACGGATAGAAGCAGCGCACGTCATTGCATCCATAACCTACGGTACGCCGAATCCCCATACATGTCACGCGAGCCACTTCATAGCGATTTCCTTAGGCTCTGAGTCCGCACTCGCAAGTCTTTTGAGCGTAAATGCACACCAAGCATTTCTCTACGCCATCTCCCGCTTCCAACCTGCCGATACCTCTGCGCTCCGATCGGCGCTCACTCGAGCCCTTCGTGCGCTTGTCGTTGCCATTGCGGATGCCGTAGGGCCAGAACAATGGGGTTTGCGTGCTCGCCCGTCGGAGATTCAAGAAGAGTGCAGTGTAGCGTTGGACTATCTCTTCGAAGTACTGTCCTTTTCATGTACGTTTATTGTATACATCCACCAACGTCCAATATATTTCTGCAGGTGGAAGCCTTGGATATCTACCTACCCTTGCTCGAGGACACCACTTCACAAGCAAGCAGTTCTGTTGCACAGCTGCTTGCGTCTGCGCTACGGTCTGAGCCATACCGGCAAGCTGTGACGCAATGGGTGCCACCCCTGGACCGTGACAAAGAAGTGAAGGGGAAGCGCGGCTGGGAGAAGACTGGCGTCGTGTACGTCAGCTGCTGGGCGGTCAGACAGCTAGTGAGGCTGCTACATAAGAAAGATATCAAGGTACGCAGGAACATTCATTGAATCTGAATGTTGCTCGAATAAATGTGATGCACAGCTCCAAGAGGCCGCATTGTCCGCGTTGGCTTCACTTGCCAAGGATAACAGGGATGTCTCCGCGAAGATGACAGCAGAATTTCCAGACCAACGAGGTACGCCTTCATCATATGCTACTCAATAGAACTTTGCTCATGCTGTCACAGCGGCCTTACCGTTTATCATTGCACTGTCGAAATCTCGAAATGTAGACTTACAATTGGCCGCGTGCTTATGGTAAGTAGTCTAATCGCTGTTGATGCAAGCCAGATGTTGATTGTATCCTTGGGGTCCACTCAGTGCCGCAAATGTTCTCCGAGGATGGCGGTATCCAGTGGATAATGGAGATCATACTCTTGCAATGACAATTATCAATGTGATCAACGGCGTCCTCGGGTCGTCTACTGACTCGCCTCAGGTTCGAGCCAAAGCATGCTTCATTCTCTGTGAGCACCTCTAATATTCTGCTCATGCAAGGTTTGGATTGACCAATGTTCGCTATGTAGACCATCTCGTCGCAGACGAGAAAGATTTGAGCTTACTTGCATACGAGCGAGGTTCGGTCCACAAACTCGCCGATCTAATTAAGTCGATCACACCAGTGGAACCGACCAGTACATGGGACGAAGACGAACCGGAGAGTATTTCGACATTGCGAGAGGTATGCTCCGACTCGCTACTCGGTCCACGCCACTGAGTCTCTAACAAGTCAACTAGGCAGCGTTCACCACCATGGCAGCCATCGCCCTCTTCGAGAACGACGTCCGTTGCGATATCACTGATACCCTCCACCTAATTCCATACATTCAGACCTCCCTGTCCCATCGGCACATCGGCGTCCGGTACGCAGCATGTCAAGTCATCCGTGCCCTCAGCCGCGCAGTGTCGGTGCTGCGGACGAACATCATGGATACCGGTCTTGGGCTCGCGGTGTTCCAAATGTTTGTGAATGGTATTGAAGTTGAAGACAAGAGAGTCATGTTTGCGTTGTCCTCGGTGATATGTAATCTTCTCAATGATTTCTCGCCATTACGAGTGGTGAGTTCTTAGTCTTCATTCAAGAGCTATGTACTGATGCGACACAGGTATTTCTTGAACAAGGAGTGGTACCCAAATTGATTCAGCTCTTACACTCTGATGATCCAGGGCTGAAGTTGAATGCGCTGTGGGCATTCAAGAATCTGGTCTTTGCAAGCACAGTGGAAGTAAGGCAACAAGTCACTTCTGCTATTGGATGGACCGAGCTGGCATCGTACGTCACATCTCGCGTTTATTTCTCACTACAAGATATATTGACGTGAACGCTAGACTTCTAAATCTGGATTCTGACCCTGGTATCCAGGAGCAGGCATTTCATCTCGTGCGCAACATTGCAAACGACGAAGACGGCGCAGAGCTGATCTTTGAGGGTCTCGGAGATCAAGCATTGCTCGGTTCCTTGAGTAACGCGCTCGAATCTGATGACGAGGACGTTGTACGACAGGCAAGCCTTACTTCCAGTTCCATGAGATCTTCGGGTATCTGACCTGCTCTGCACAGGCCGTATGTCTATCTGGAAACCTTGCGAACAGCTCTCCACACCAACGCCTCATCCTTTCTCACTCGCGCATCCTCGGATCACTTCGCTCTTGCCTCGTCGACGCCAAAGTAGAAGTCCGACGCCCTGCCGCGGCGTGTATCCTCGAGCTCGTCCGGGGGAACCCAGGCGCACGCTCGCGCAAAGAGATGCACGAAGCCGGGATTGACTCTACACTGCGGCACATCTGCGAACACTTCGGTTATTCAGCGAGTGGTGGATCGTTTGGTGGAGGCGGTAGCCCCATTGCGCGTGTTGGGACCGGGTTCCAGATGGGTATGGAGGACGATGGGGAGGTCAAGGAGAAGGCGAGAGAGGCGTTGCAGTGGCTTGACCATGGGAGCGATGTCGTTATGTTTTGATGAGTGCACACATGTAGTCGTGTGGTGCGTTGGTTGCGTCTGTTTTGTGAGGGGCATATCGCTCATTTACTGTGGACTTGTTGAAAAAAGATACTGTAGTGTACATTCTCGTTCGGACATCTCACGGATTAGGCCCTCCTTCGAACCCTTGAGGTTTTGTATACCACGCAATTTTTCCATGCAAAATTCACGGCTTTCTTTGCGATGATTGACCTGACTCAAGGCGCAGCCCGAATCGCAGTTCCTTTTATTGTTCCGATGATGCAGAGTAGCTAGACGATGTTTTCCATCCGCCGCAGCTCGAATGAACGATCGGCATCGCGATGACCAACCCGCGCCGGCAGAGAGTGATGACAACCCGCGCTCATCTCACCCTCCTGGCACCGGCCTCGAGCACCGGTACAAATATATCGCCTGTTCATTGCACCCTGTATATCACCGCCTTCGCCTTTCGTTCGTATCCTTACCACCTCTAAACCACCACAATGTCTGTAGAAGAGACGACCGCGAACTTGCGCGACGCGTCGACGGGCTTCGACCATCTGTTCGCGAACGACCTCGAGAAGGCACGCGAGGTCTTCACGGCGACCAGCTCGCCCTTCCATATGATCGGGATGGGGATATGTGCGTTTTTGGAGGCTGCTTTGGGTATGGAGGTGAGTTCCATCGTCCCCCATCCCGTGGAGACGTGTCGTCTGACTTCTTGCGTTGGCCACACGATAGGAGGGCATGGTGGCGGACGCGGCGAAACAGCTGGCCGCGTCTGAGAACACCATCAAAGCTCAGCTGAAAGCTGTCAGGTCCTCGAAAAGCAGTACCAGATTTCCTGCAGGGACAGAGTTTGAGTTATTGAATTCAGATGCGGTCATTCTACATGGTATTACCCACGCGTTCAGGTGAGTAGTAGTCCGACTGGTAGCACCCTGACTATGCCATCTCATCTGAGTTTGTCCTTAGCGAGTCATATATGGGATATGTGCAATGTTTGTACGCAATGAACACCGCGCATTCAAAGTTCACGAAGTGATTTCTCTCTCCCTTCATCGTCCCCTTTCACGATCCTAAGCTTCTCATAGACTATTCAAGACCGTGTATCCTAACGGACTGGATAACTATGCAACGCCCTCCACCTCCGCTCCTTCCTCTCGCCCAGCAAGTATCAACTCATCGACGTCCTCTACCCCGTCCTCCGCCAGCAATCAAACCACCAAAGCCAAGGGATTCTTTTCCCGCTTCGGTTCCTCTCTCACTGTCTCCTCCCCCTCTTCCGAAACTACGGGTAATCTCACACCAGATGGCCCCCTCGAAGAACTGATCATGTCCGGTACCGCGTTCGGGTACGGCATGTTCAACCTCGTCTTCTCCTTGCTCCCTGCGGGTATCAGAGGCGTCGTGGGCTTCCTCGGGTTCAAACACGATAGGAAATTGGCGCTCCGGGCATTAGCGGTCTCGGCAGCGCAGAAGGACGTTCATTCAGTGTTTGCTGGACTGACATTGATGACTTACTATGGAGTTGTGCTGCTGATGTCGGGATACCAAGCAGACGAACAGCATATCCTGAGGCAGTATAGAGCGATTGTGGATAAGTGTGTACTGTTCACGCATGTGCTCATTCATCTGGAGCTGATACTCTTGACAGCATTGATGAGCGATACCCTTCGGGATCCCTATGGATTCTGAACCGAGTATGTTGTCATTTGCATAATTGAGCTAATGGGCTGATACGCTACTCAGGCCAAGATTCTCCGCATGTCTGGAGACACTGAGGGAGCTATCGCAGTGCTAGAAGCTGGTCTCACTCCTGATCGTCCCCACACTTTCGCACAAGCCGACAGTTTGGTGAGCATATCGCACCCCTTTATCGGTGGCTAGGATTGACCTTTATACAGCTGGTGTTTGAACTAGCGTGGTCACTCATTTCACAAAGAAGATACGAACAAGCTTCTGAAGCATTCACCAAGATGACAACATTGAATAGCTGGTTCGATACTCCTTTTCGGTCTCTGACACACTTCTAATTCAAACTTCCCCGTCTTCAGGAGCCATGGTACCTACTACTTTATGGCGGCAGGGTGTCACATTTCCTTAAAAGAATATGAAAAGGCACAGAAGCTGTTTGATGCCATTCCGGACCTCCTGGACAAGAAGAAGATCGGAGGCAAGGACTTACCGACGGAGGTGTTCATCAAGAAGAAACGTACGCCTATTTCACCTTTCCGTCAGCGAGCGCAAAACTAATGTTCAACCTCCGTAGTCCAATTCTACCAGGACAAGCAGAAACGTCTTACAGGCTCGACGGAGAATTTCGCGCAATGTATGCACATCAGCCCAGCAGAAGAATTGGCCATCTTTTGGAACAGCCACTCACGGATACGCAAAGAAATTGCACAAGAGCACATCACCGAGCTCTCGTCATTCACTCCCGCTCTCCACATCTCCAGCCCCCTCATCAACGCAGAGACATCAGCTTCGGCCGACGCGAAGCCAGATCTCGACACTCCCGAAGAGCTCTCCATCCGATTGCTCCTTCTTGGAATCCTTCATCGGACCGCGGGCGAGTTCGAAGCGTCTCGGAATTTCCTTCAAGCTGCGAAGACAGACCCCGTCGGAGTCAACACATGGATTCCTGGTGTCGCAACCTTCGAGTTGACCGTCACTGAGCTCAAAGAGGCTGAGGCGCGGATTGGGTCAGATCTAGTGGTGCTCGATGAGTCGAAGAAGACGGAGTGGAGAAAAGTGTTGAAGGTCGCGAACGACAGATTAGCGGAAGTGCTGTCCCTGTCTGGTCAGTCGATAGATCTGAGTTCGAGGTTGGACATGCGGGTGGCGATGTTGAGGGATGAGATTGCGTTGAAGAAGGATTCTATTGAGGGGACAGCGTGAGCGGCATATTCTTGCATATTCTTTTTGTTTCTATACACTTCGTGACCGGACATGTAGACATGGTTGTAGACTAGACCTAATGGTAATTTGCTCAGGAGAAGAATGCGATGAGGCTGCGAAGTACTTACAGTACTACCTGCCACTACGAGCGGTAATCTGATCGTGGGAATCTGCAGTCCGGTGTTGAGACGCCTGGGACACGACCAGCAGTGCCTCTCATTCACGTCCATCTCATCCCCACATTCCAACTCATCTCAATCTTTTCTCTCCATTCTTTCTGGTCCACTTTTACAATGGCTGCAAGCTTTATTGGGTATGTTGCTTTCAGGCTCTTTTTCAAACTGCTTCACAGGAAGCTGATTCGCTTCGGTCTTACAGCAAACCCATTTCTCTCATTTCCCATTCCGATGTCCGCTACAGAGGTATCCTCGCGGGTATTGATCCTGTGCAGTCTACGATTCAGCTCTCTCAAGGTGCGTGTATGCTTTTGATGCTCTCCGCGTACGAAAACACTGAGCCTGTGACCGCAGTCTTCTCCATGGGTACTGAGTCACGGCGGTGAGTTGCGCGTCCCTCCTCGTGTCCCCCTCGCCTTGTACCCTCCGTCTATCATGATGATCCCAATACGGATGTAAAGAGCTCAAGCTCATAGTCCGAGAGCGCATAACCCCATGTGGAGCTTTCCGTTGCCTTCCTTCTGACCCTCCTCTTTCTCATTACCCACATCTTTCATTGCCACCGTACTGACTTCACGCCACATCCAGGCCTCCGGAACAGTACATCCCGCCTGTGCAAGAGCCCTATGCCTACATCATTTTCCGTGCTGCTGAAGTAAAAGATCTTGCCGTTGATGAGCCCCAACCCAGGCATCGCGTGCACGATGACCCTGCTGTCATTGGGGTGAGTTCCTCCGTCCTCCGCTATCTTCCCTCCGTTTTTCCCACTTTCTATCTTTCACTGGTATGTCGCGAGGCGATGAGACAATCGACGGATGTACGTCTTACGTATAGCTCTTGTCCGAAATTGGGTAGAAAAGCCATGCGAACATCCCGTTGCATTCCCTCCGACACGCCCCTTCTACTTTCATTTTCGTTCCATGCATCGCAGCACTCAAATCCGAACATTGTTACTGACATACGTTTCTCATGTGGCACGTAGGTCTCCGCTCCTATGCCGCAGGGTACGTATGGGTTCCCACCCGGACAGTCGCCCCAGGTACCTCCCGCCAGTCAAGCCCAACTTCAACAACAGCAACAAATCCCTCCTCAACAGCAAATCCAAGGTCAGAATGGTGCGGCGGCAGCTGCAGCGGCGCAGCAGGTGAAGAACGGAGTGCGACCATCCGCGGCCATCCATTCTGCTACAGCGTCTATGGAGACTGTGGAACGCGCGTTGGGTGACCTGCGTGTTACGGACGCGAACGGCGCAGTGGTTCAGCAGCAGCAGGCGCAGCCGCGAGGAGGACGACGTGGCGGAGGACAAGGAGGAAGGGGTCAGCAGCAAGAACGACATGACCTGCGCGTGCCAAACACGGACTTCGACTTCCAGGGCTCGAATGCGAAGTTCGACAAGGCTGCGCTGAGTCCGCGTGGAACGCCGAAGGTTGAAGGCGACGAAGAAGAGGAGGGCAAAGGAAAGGAAAAGGAGTCAGACCCTGCGTATGACCCGAAGAAGTCGTTTTTCGATTCGCTGTCATCTGGCAGCAACGCGCCCACGGAGACGAGGGGCGGAGGTCGTGGAGGAAGGCGTGGAGGAGGAGGCCGAAACAGGAGAGAAGAGGAGAGAGAGAGGAATGTCGCGACGTTTGGTGAACCTGGTGGTGTGGGCTTGATGGGTCCCGGTGCATACGTTGGGGGATGGGGAGGATATGGTCGCCGCGGAAACGGTAGGGGACGAAGGGGGCAGGGTCCCGCCATTGGGGCCCGATGATGGCGGTCTTAGCTTGCATTGACTTGGTATTCTCTCTTGTCGTAGTTGTGGTGTCGTTGACTTCGATGTCGGAGGTGACATGTGGTTGTTCATTCGCTTTGACACCAGGTGGCATGGCAGCCGTTCGTGCGTCTCCGGTTGTTCGTACTTGATCACAGCGGTGGACACTTTCTGTGACCTACATCATGTTCTTATGCTCTTGTGCCCGTAACGCTTCTTATCCACCCTGTCATCGTATCAATACTGCAAATACTCTCAGCTCAACTCTCTATCATGCGGCGTGTCTTCGCGTATTCAGACCAAACGAAATCCTTGAATCCATCGAACCGGCTCAACATCAACTACTTACTACTAGCGTTCCTCGCTGCTCTACGCTGTTTAGCAGTCCGTCGTTTACTCCTCAACAACCGCCATAGCAACATCGACGCAGCCGAAAACAGGCCATACGGCGGGAATAGCCAGCTCACCCTCCACGACCACCCCGCCTGCGTATGCAGTTTGCGTATTAAGGAGTCTATTTGACTATCAAGGTCTTGTGGTGACCCTGAGTTGTCCAAGACGATGTCGGCGTATTGCAGCTTGTCGGCGATGGGGATTTGAGAATTCAGTCGGGAGGACGCGTCTTCTCGCGAAGAGCCGTCACGTTTCATGAGGCGTTGAAGTTGTATTTCAGATGAACTGGTAGAGGCGAACAGACGAGAGATGATGGGAAAAGAGCATATTTTACGCAAGAGAGCATGACGCACCAGTACACAACGATAACCTTCCCCACCAGCTTCCACAGTCCACCCTCAACCAACAGTGGCACGTCCAACACGCACACCCTCTCTCCTCTCAGCCAACACCTCACCACCTCCCAGAACATCGCCTTCCTCACTGCAGGGTGGACAATTCCGTTCAAAATCTTCCGCTTCTTCTCATCAGTGAACACGATTGACCCCAACTTCGGGCGGTTCAAGTAGCCATCTGGTAGGAGAATGTCCTCGCCGAAGACTTGCACGATGCGGGCGAGCGCGGGTGTGCCAGGTTGCACGACTTGACGAGCCAAAAGATCTGCATCGATGATAGGGATGTTGTGAGCCTTCAGGAGGGTAGAAACGGTGGATTTGCCCGTAGCGATCCCGCCTGTGAGGCCTACGACTGGTCGAGTTGAGATCGGAGTCAGCGAATAGCTGTGAAGAGTAGGTGAAGAAGAACAGTACCTAGCATGATGTTTCAGTGCCACAGATGCGGTAACCAAGAAATAAAAGTCGAACGTCGTCTCCGTGAAAGATGCGTGTTAGAGCAATGAGGTCATGGTGGGAAGCAGGATAGTTGTCCGAGTTATCATAAGCTTCACCAGTCGCTGCTCCGGTCCGAACCACCGAGGCCGCCGAAAACGAAAGCTGATCATGAGCCCACACGTACTTGACCGCACTTCTTCACCAAGCAGGACAGTGGATCTTTCAGGTTGTGCGCATGTTCTGTTCGCAAAGCCAAGAGGTTGAACAGATTCTGAGACTCAGTGCACTACTACCTAGACACGTAGGCGGCGGTTCTATGAGCAAAACTTCCGAAGAGCATCTCCCTGAGCTGAGTGCTCTGCTTTTGCGTCAGGTCACGCATTTCTTGGTGAACTGAAAAGGACACATTCTGAGGGAGATCTGGTAGGTACGCTCGCTGCAGCCAGCGATATGATTGCAACAGGCTCCAAGAGGGATACATTTATGGGATTCGCAAACCAACGGTCGATAGATACTACAGGGCACACTTTCGAGATAAGACGAGAACTTGACAACAGACTTAGCAGCAACCATACGCAAGCATCTGCCTCCTCGCCCTCTGACTGCGCCCGAGATGATGATAGCCGACCTCCTTGCCCTCCCGCTTCCGCTTCAGGTCGCTGGGGATGCGACGTTCACGATCCTCGTCCCGTTTACGCAGGTCAGCCCCGGTGATTCTGTCGCCCATTCCGAGTCTGAACTTCTCATCCTCCGAGAGCTGAAACCACTGGTCCGAGCCGACCTGCTTCTTGGCGATCAAATCTCCTCCTGTAGGGCTGCATGCCTGGTATCCAGTAGAGTATTCGAACGCCACGAAGGGATTGCCATTGTCGTCCTTCGTGTCCAAGACGTAGAAGAAGTTGCCGTACCCGCCAACCTCTATGATGACCTCCGTGTGCTCGTCCAGGTCCATCTTGTGGATTTCTTACTCGTTCTTGGTCCCCTTGATTCGCTCGGCGTTGCTGAATGAACCGCACATGGAGTCGATCATGAAATCGCCCTCGAGGTGTGCTGGAGTCTTCGGAGAACCTTTGGTAGTAACACTGGAGAGGATGAACATGTTCGGGTTGCGTCCCTTTCTGTGATTGTCCGATTCGTCGTCGGCCTCTTTGTCTTCATCCTTATCCTCCGGGTGATCATCCTCGTCCGCTGTCTCAGAGTCGCTCCCCACGCCCTCATCGACATGCGCGGGCACAAGGCAGCCTGTGTCCTCCCAGTGCTTCAAGAAATCAGTCTCTTCTTCGTCCGAAGCTCGATACCACACCCAACGGTACGTTCCGAGAATGTCTTCGAGGGGAACAGTGTACGCAGGTTCAGCTCGCTGGGCGAGTCGATCAGAATCGTTCCTGTTCTGAGCTGAATCAATCCACTCACCACACCATCCTTCGGCCGTCCATCTTCCCAGAACTTGGGCCCGTGTGAAGACATTGCTGAAGGTCGATGTTGTCGATGTGGTTCAAAGGTAGGAAAAGAGCTTCAAGGCCCCTAAGGTGCACGTTGGGCTCCTTATATAGGAGAGCGCTAGCGACTGTCTGCATCTGCGTTATCCGCCAGTATCCGCCCGCGCGTAAGGTCTGATACAGGAAACCCGACCAAAACACTGAATTCCCAGCAGCTCAAGCAAGATGACATCGATAGTCGAAAAATGGTAAGGGAGAATATTGTGTGACAACGAGGATGCAAACGCTACTGCTCTCCGGTCTGAAGCCGGTTCTCGATGCCGCCGCCCTCGATATCCGAGACGGTCGCGTTCACAGTATGCGTTCCGCTACTGTACCTCAGGAGATGCTTCGAGCGTGGTTCATTGGAGGAGGAGGAGGAGGAGGAGGAGGAGGAAGATGTATTCCGGACCTGGTGCCTCGAAATGAGGTGATGGTCGCATAGATATAGGAGCATGTTCCTGAGATGAGGAAAAAATCATAGCCACCGCGCATCCGTCCCTTGGGTACTACAGCAGAGATATTGTCAAGAACCGAAATAAGTCAGAGTTTGCAAAATCAAACACGTACTGGTCATCGTAAGAGAATGTAGAAAAATCACATGGCGAAAACCTTCATGGTGGGATGATCTTCAGCCAGCTTCTCGATGTCAAAACCGAATCCGAAATTCACGCTCTCGATCTTTGCTCTCTTCACCGTTCCAGAGTACACCCCGGAAAGAAATCTTGTCTTCTCCTCGCCGACAGGCTCTCTCGCAGGCACACCCGCCCTCTGCCATGCTCGCCTCTGCAGTTCTTCGTCGTCAACCTCCATACCCAAAGCGAACCTTTCCCTGTCTGACATCCGCAGCCATCGCGGACCGGTACACCGTTTGGCCACCATCCACCCACCGGTCTCCGGTCGACATCCCTGCCAACCCGTGTTAAACTCGAAGCTAAGGAATCGGTTTCCATCATCATCTTGTGCGTCCAAGATCTTGAGAACGTTCCCGTAGGGTGTCACCAAGCTCTTTGTGTAATCGTCTTCTCCCAAGTCGATACCGTGAAGCTCGTATACATTCTTCGTCTCTGGAACACGCGCGAGCTTGCTGAACGTCCCATGCATGTACCCGATGTCGAAGCAGCCCCTCACAGAGGCGGGCTCGGAGGTGTTGTCATCTGTGACCTCGAAGACGAGCTTGCTTAGGGTCTTGAGATCCTGAAGCTGCTCGGCCTTGTAGTACCATTCTTTGTCGGCATCGCTGCACCACACCCATCGGTATAGCCCGGCAATGTCGGATAGAGGGATGACTTGCGCTGTTTCTGCTGTCTGAAGAGTCAAAATTAGCTCGATCAGATGCAATGCCTATGATGAGGACGCGACGTACAACGCCTTTTCGACGACCGTGATCTTCCCAGTACGACGGCGAAGCCATAGCTTGCAATATGAATGTTGTCTGAAGGTAAGGTGCGTTGGAGAGCTTTTGTCAGTGCAACCAGGCCATCATGTACTCCACAAGACGTCATGAGGCCATGCATGCTTTCATAAGAGCGTAGCCATTCGAAGAAAGCCCGTAGTAAACCGCATACTAACGCCAATATAGCAACCCCTGTTTACCGATCATACATACACAAGCACCGACGCGTCCCGGGCAGAACCAATTAGAGCTGAGCTGAGGAGGGTGGTATTATGATGCTGAGTATGATACAATTATGGTACACGTGAAGAGTTCGAAAAATCATGCCTTGAAGCCCCGAAGTTCATGAGAAGCTGCTTCCCGGAATGTTCACAACCTGTCCGTTGTCGCCAATCACCCTGAAGCGCACTGCAATACGAAGATGTCAGTACCGTCAGAGCTGACATGAATGTAAGTCCTCACAAATAGTAAAAGGCTCTCCTTTGGCTTTTCGGATACTAGTGAAGTACAGCGTGCCGGACCCTTCATAGCCAACAAGGTCAAAAAGGTCCAAGAAGAACACACACAGCAGCTTACCTTTGTGTCCTTTCAACCGGAAGCTAAGATCCACATTTCCCTGAAGCATACGATTCTGGAGACGACGCGTCAGAATGTCGAAGTATAGTCACAATTCCAGATTATGTATAAATTCGACACGCACCGATCCATTGACCCAGGGGTCACCATTTAAAAACCAGGACGGCTCCGGACGGATAGCCTCTCCAAGGAGCTCCTGTGCTTCAGCATTGTCTCGCACAGTCGTCATGACTTGCTTGAATACTGAGCTAGAAAACCTCTCCTGATTTTGAGCGTACGCGTAAAATGCGACCCAAGCTGCACAGCCGAACACGCTCAGAGCGAGAATGGCTGGCCATCTTCTCTAAACAACGGCAAAAGTTTAGCTCAGCAACAGTAATGTGCACGAGCTTAGGTGCTCAGTACCTGCAGGGGAGGTAGTTCTCGAGGTTGGGGTCGGGTATAGTACTCTCGAGGTTTGGAGGTGCCGGAGTATGTTACGCTCTCTGGAAGCTTGGATGGAGGTGGACGGGGAAGTTCGGTGTACGTAGCATAGTTTCTCGTTCGTAAAGTTTGGTGCAAAATGCGACTTTGAGATCGTGAGGAGAGTGAACAGAGTCTGGAGGTCGACATGGTTGAGAGGAAGATGGTGCGTCCCAGTCCGGTCGCGCTCTGCCGTCCATGATGCGGCGCTAAGGACACTTGCTCAAGACCACCAGCACCGACCCACATTTCGCGTAAGTTGTCCGTGTACGATAAATGTTGTCGCGATCTAATGTTGTGTTTGATCATCAGTACGACTTTTGGTTCTCGTTCAGCAGTTCAGCTGCCAGTCCGAACGGAAATGCTTTCGGGGTCACCACTAGCATCGCCTTCGAGGCAGCCCATCCCTTCTGGATCTACATCTCCCCCTCCACAATCACACAATCCCCTTTCGCTCCGCTTGTACAAAGTCCTCGCCACGAACTTTGACGATGAGTCAACCAAAGAGGCACTGAATACCCTAGCGGAATTGTACGCACCTTCGCCAACCGGGAATGGGCACGTACCAAACGGCAAAGGGAAGGGAAGAGCTGTGAATGGGGACATGAATGATGACGATAACGACGATGAACTAGACATCAGTGAAGATGACGATGATGAGGGACTTGGTGCTCGGACGGAGAGGAGAAATCGAATTGCGACTTCTGTGGTAGTGCCGGGAGAGCTGGTACCAGGAGAGACTGCAGCTAGGGCGCGGAAGAACTTGAAGAGAGACGTTCAGACGAGGCTAGCTGAATCGAGTCGGATGTTCTTGAACGCCTTTGCAGAGGTGGATAAAGTAAGTACGTGTCATTTGAGGCTTTTGTACCTTGAAGTCGGCGATTTGACATCTGTGCAGCAATTGGATACCCTCCAAGGGCACATTGACGCCATGCGAACACGTTGTGACGACGCGCAAAATCAATTGGCGGAAACGAACGAATCTTGCAAGTCACTTCTGGACCGAGCAGGCAGCTTGCGAGAGCAGAGGTGTGTCCGCCGCCAGGTATCTGTTGCGCAACGCGTACTTATGTGACGAGCTACAGAATAGAAGTGACTACCAAGCAGAGTATCATCACACTTTTCTTGGACCGCTTCACGCTTACGCCGGATGAAGCGGAGCTCATTGAATCGCGACAAGTCCCGGTTTCCCAACGCTTCTTCTCTGCTATGTCAAAAGCGGAACGAATACGAGAAGACTGTCAGGTCCTCATGTCCGGTGAAGAAGGTCCGACCCAGGCAGGGTAAGTGTTCAGCAGGGTCGATTAAGGATAGTTGGTACTCACGTTCATTATACAGGTTAGACATCATGTCTGCGACATCCTCGTGTCTCGAGCAAGCATATGAAAAGATCTTCCGGTGGTGCTCGTTTGAGTTCCGCCAGATGGGCAGAGATGCACACTTAGAAGTGGACCCTATAATGCGAGAGGCAGTACGCAGATTACAGCAACGCCCTGAATTACTGAAGTGAGTTTGCGCAAAATTCTCTGATCGTAGTAGTGGCTGATAGGTTCTATGTAGCGAAGCACTGACATTCCTTTCTCAAACCCGCCAATCTACACTTCTCAGCAGCTTTACTGATGCGCTTACACGGGGCGGGCCCAATGGGCTACCACGTCCGATTGAGCTGCATGCACACGACCCATTGCGGTACGTAGGTGACATGCTGGCTTGGGTACATCAGACTATCGCTGGGGAACGCGAGTTCCTTGAAGGATTATTCGGTGTGCGGGGCGATGGAAGGATGGTTGGCAGTGTTAGAACATTCAAAGAGAGTGCTGAGGAGGAGTATATGAGCGAGTTGATGGATGCGGCAGTGGGCAAGTTATGCACACCTCTCAAGGTGTGTGTGTCTACTGTTCGCTACCGTGTATCCAGATTGATGGCGTTTACAGGTGCGAATACAACAGACTGTCCGATCACAAGAGAGCAGTATAACGCTGTACAAGATCTCGAACCTACTACAATTCTACTCGCTTACAATGAAGAGGACTATTGGCTCGGGTGCTACGCTATCCAACACGCTAAACGAGTAAAATCATTCCCCCCGAGCTGTCGTCATATTTTGCTTACCATTTCTTATTAGAATGACAGAAATGTCATACCAGGTCTTCTCGGAGGCCATAGGCGCACAAGGACGTATACTTCTGCGTACGCCATTGGTGAGCCTCTTTTCTATATCGTCAATCTCACCCTTGACGGTGTGACTATGCATAGGTACCCGAAGATCGCGAGCTCTCGCCGCCTCTACCAATACTTGATCACGTCCAAATTCTGCGCGAGATCACCACCGTTTACGAATCATCCGTGGCCGGTGACGAGTCGCTTGAAGCGCAAATATCCGGATTCCGGGATATCCTCGACAAGATGTTGGATCCTGCCATCGAGATGACTCTCACAGCGAGTGAAGAGAAACAGCGAGTGAGACCAGCGTGGGATAGAGCTATATTCGTGTTGAACACGTTATCGTATCTGCAGGTTTGTCGGTCCTTCCATCTATGCATGTTGCGCAATGCTCAAAATGCACCAGGCGGCCCTTGAACCGTTTGCTTTCACCATAGAGAAGCAAGCTGTCCTTCAGGAGCTTATCGACTCCCGGGTAGCGGAGCTCATTAATGAACATGTACGTTGCGCTTATGTGAGTGTAAATTTGATATGCTGCTGACCTCACGTTCAGTACGGCACTATCATTATGGATACCGGGCTAGGAGACATCATAGAAGCCTGGAAAACCCGACGAGGAGATGTATGTCTCCACTTCAATGCCATTGACTCACAGTTGCTCAACTCCGCTATACAGGAACCGCTCTCCCGCCTTCCAACAGCCTCATCTCCTCGCCTCCAAAACGCCCTGCACAAGTTCTCACTATGGCTGACGAGCCATATCATCGACCACTCCCCACGCCTCGCTCAATTAGCCGTACAAACCCTTTCGTCGCGCGTTCACCGACAGTCGCTGGAACGACTTGTGAAGACGTATCAATGGTTCTGTGATCAGGTGAAGAAGCCTGAGAACAGGTATGAGGCGGCTGCGACGTTGCTTGGGAGCGAGAGGCCATTTGGACAGGTGCATTTGTTGTATCAGATCTTCGGGATTGATATGGCAGAGAGTGAGAGCGAGGAAGGCAGTGAGGGAGATGGTGAAGAAGGGGAGGAGGAGGGAAATGGTGAAGATGATAGCGACGAGGTGGAGGTGGAGGAAGAAGAAGAAGAGAGTGAGAGGTCGAGTAGCAACGGTGGATCTTAATAGTCTCTCGATCAATGCTACCCTTCATGAGTGCTCATGATTTAACGTCGTTTTCGGAGGAGGCTCACGCTGCATATTTTTGACATGCCTCGCATGTCAGACGCGAATGTAGATGCGAAGATATACATGATAGATGGCAGCACGGTACGACGACGTGAGGAGATACATGAGACAAGTACATAACAGCTCTAAGGAGATCTAGATAACATCCTGGCGAAAACTTGGAAACATCCATCCGATATAGTACAGCAATACAAAGAGACAAGTAGTAGAGGGAAAGTTCAGAACCCGCTGAGAAGTTTGAATCCACCACTTCCGCTTGAGACTAAATCTAGTGTGTCGGTTTCAAACTCTCTGAATGCGATGTCTTTCCGATCTTGCTGGAGCCTGGCGTATCCAATCATCGTCGCTTGCAACTAGTTCGAGCTTTGGACGTGCGGGAAGATCGCTCTGCGTCGTCATGTAAGACATGCGAGAGTCGATCAAGATGAGGAAAACGAGAACGTACCTCTAACAGAGCACTGAAGACGGGCTTTGGGTACCACCGGCCTGTGGTGCCGTCTGGTCGTTGCTCGAACCAGCCCATATGTTCACCACCGGCGGTGACAGCTAACACAATGTGCGGATTATTCTTCACCTGTTCATAGCTGAGCGACGTCTTCATCTCACCTGAGCGACAGGGAGTGTCAAGTCGGCCACCATAGGGTCGTCTCTTGCATTGAGTGCCAGTAGAGGGATGGTCACGTTGCCCTTCGAGGAGCTGATTTCTGTGTAGTAGTGAGTCGCCGTTCGATACCCAAAGATAGGTGCCGTGACAAGTTCGTCGAATTGCTTGAGAGAGACCTTTTTGTGCTTCAATGCGCTTTGAAGGTCGTTGTGGATGATCGAGAACGAGCCTGGTGCCGAAGATAGAAAGACCTTCCTGTGGAGGTTGTACAATGTCTGCAGCGCACCACCCATGACATAACGATAGCCGTTGCGGTTCGCGAAGGAAGCTTTCTCAATGTGCTCGCTGCCGCGTTTGAAGTCCCACGGATTGGCGAGGACTACGACACCATGGAGGGGGCATTGAGTACCTTCTTCGCCAACGTACTTGGCGATGATATTTGCACCGAGGGAAAAGCCTGATTATTGTCATCGATGCGTCAGAGAAAGACTGATTACGGTATGGTCGAGATACAGACCTAGCCCGAATACTTTGCTTCGGGGAAACATGTGGCAGACGTATGACCCACTGTTCTGTAATCGTCAGAAGAATCTGCTTGCAAAGCGCAACGAGGACAAGACAACCCAGAATTTTGGCCAGAAAACCTCAAGGCTTAAACCCGCGCTTTTGATTGGAGCGGAGCAGTTTATCCGGCCAAATGTCTGAAGTGCCCATACACCCTAAGGCCTAATGAGTGCATCGAAGAGCTCTGATATGCCGACACTGACCTCCGGCAGCAACCTGAATATATTTCCTACACGCCTCGATGAATGTGAATAGATAGTATATCCGATCTGAGCGAATCTAGACTCACCTTTTGATCATATACGATCGGGGCGACCTGACTTGAAGTCACCTATGACAGAGTAAGCGGTCTGGGCGTCGCCTCTGTAGCGGATAAGACCTTCTGGACGCGTAGAGTATATCTTCAACAGTGTAGGACGTGGAATGCTTGCACAGGTAGCCACCAACGCGTGCCGCGGCCTTGGCTCTGACGAGATCGGCGTAGCCAGCGTGCGCGGCGCGGTGCGCCTCTGAGTCTGACGGCGCACAGGCTCATCGCAATAATACAGGTCCACTCCAGATTAATGACATCCATAATGATGTGCAGACATTCGACAACTTGGAAGCAGACAAAATACAAGATGGCGAGAATCGAGTGCGTCGTGGCATCGAGATGAACGCTGAAAGTCAGGACTCAGGTAGGCCGCGCTCTACCGTTCATCATGATGTAGCCGAACTGTGTTATTGCATTGCGTGTCTTATTGTCTCAAATTTCTGAAAGGGAGAGCATTACCGACTGACACATGGTCAGCAATAGATGA
Source organism: Steccherinum ochraceum (assembly GCA_004332605.1). Classification (NCBI taxonomy): domain Eukaryota; kingdom Fungi; phylum Basidiomycota; class Agaricomycetes; order Polyporales; family Steccherinaceae; genus Steccherinum; species Steccherinum ochraceum. Next base: position 24,191 of record RWJN01000112.1, on the reverse strand, counting down.
TCTCAGACTCCCCCGCAATGCGAACATTCACCGCACCAAAGCCGTAGGTGGGACCTCCTGTTTGCGCTGAGCGTTGAGAATCGAATAAGTACCAAAGTCGGCGGTAAAAACGATATAGAAGAGCCTTTGAGCTTCTGTAGCTGTCCATGTATGTAGGATATGAGCGTCGAAAACTCGCGCAATAGTGAACAAACATACCTGGTAATCTCTTGTTTTTCGGTGTTGTCTGCCGGAAATCCAGAATAACGTATTCCTTCATGTCGAGGTCGCGATAACGGCCGTCTGGTTTGAAACGATTCAAATGACTCTGAAGCTCTTTACCATCACGTAAGATCTCGATGCCCCATCTCTTCTCCGGGAAAAAGAAATCGATGCGGCCCTTGTCGGAACCTGGCTCGAATGATGTCGGGTGCTCCGAAGACACATGCAAGAAAGACGGATCGAGTAGCTCCCAGGCAACCCTATAGAATTCATGCTGATAGAGAGCTTCAGGAACACCGCTTTTCTTAAGAAGCTTTGTATCTTGAAGAATAGATTGAGAGAATTTTGACACGACGTACTTCCAGAATTCGTCGATTGACATACTAGCGATCCTGGTTCGTGTCAGAATGGAATCCTTCCGCAGGGCCCAAGCATAGAAGAGTTGGTGAAGGAAGGAAGGAGCTGCCATGTAAGAATTACGCGACGACGTGTCCGGACTGTGCGCCCAGCCATTTTGGAGGATCGACGCCGCTGCCTTGGCACGTTGGGAATGCGAAGCATTCCCTCTGGGTTTAGCAAGAGAGATGTGCTCGCCGCGGGCAAGCTGACGGAAGATGTCTCTTTTGTCAGGATTACTGAACGGACTAGGGGCATCCGATGGCAGAGTAGCGAGACGAGGAAGACCTCTGGAAAAGGGAAGAGATCGGTTGTCTAGTTTCTCGCCTATAGTAGCTGCAAAAGCGTCTTGAAACATCTCGAGTGTCAGAGCATTGTCGCCGGCTATCAACCCAGTATTCTCTTGCTGAAATTCGAAATGAGACGGGTGGTAATACATGTAACATAGTGCACGAGCTAGGAAGAAACATACCTTCCACTCATTAATGAACGTGATCAATGCACGCATGGCACCAACATGGCCTCTTGAGGAATTGTAAACCCAGAACGAAAGATCTTCGGCAATTTCGCAAGGCTGTATGCGCTTGATCAACTCCTGAGCTTCGTCCTCTCCGAATGACAAAGCATGGGTCACATCAGATGTAGGATGAAGACTCATGATCCGAGCAGCAGGTATTTGGTGTGGTATTGCGTCTATCGGTGCTTCCGAATCCGCAGCAGTACGGGGGCCGCCATAGGTAGCGAAGAGAACGATGTATACGTTTGCGTTGAGAGCCTTCGACGTGTCGAAAACATCGTCCCATAGTTGAGAGTCTCGATACGTATCATGCGCGTCATCAAAAAGGAACCAAGTGGGACGGGTACATTCCTTCACGAAGACGCTTCGACTAGGGTTCTGCGGAGTAGCTTTGTGACCACCGGACTTCCTTCTTCTCTCCGTACTGCCCCATGGGTCAGGTTTCCAGAACGGCCATGGTGCGTTCTCGGTATTCTGCCAAGAGTTGACATAATATATGTCTGCGGAGGGATCGGACTGAAGGATCCTGTTATAAAGAAGATCACGAAGGGTAGTTTTTCCGGACGCAGGGGTGCCTTTGACCTATACAAGTGATTTTGGATGGTGTTTTGAAATCCACTGAGCGAGAGTATAACGTACCAGGACAAAGTGCTCCTTGAACGCTTGCTGAAACAACGCTAACACCGTACTCTGTCTTGGATGTATATAATCTGGCTTGCACTTGTCAGTCCTTTCAATCTGGAACAGCGAACACTCAAGACAAAAAGCAAGTATCAAGCTTTGCAGAGGACATGTACTGCCTTCTCCTGGGTGGTCAGTTTCATCGCTGATGGGTGCCGGCCCCTGCTGCACACGCACCACTGGTACGGCCACAGCAATGTTTGTGGGGCTCACTGAAATTATAGAGAACGCACCATCTAGGCAGAGCTGAGTGGAACCGACGCATTCTATGATGAGGTGCGCCATAGACGTGTTATGGCGACCCTGCGGATCTCGGAAATTGTTGTTCGAGAGATAGCTGTGGACCGTGGTCTGGAGCTCCGAGTCCTCCATCCTCACGACGCCGCCGAAATGCTCCAGTACGTCGCTGGAGGTGAGAGGGGCCTCCTGTTTCCGAGCCGCTTGAAGTTTTCGCGAGGTCGGTCCGGCAGTCTCTAGAGCGATCTTGCACTGAGACTGAGGCTGTACAAATCATATTGTAAGCAAGTGCATTGGGTGTTTCAGTATATACGCACACGTACTTTGCACAGGAATAAATGGGGATGTGGCCGCTGCGCTCCTGTGACGAGAGAGATGACGTCGTCGAGCATCAATGTCGGGCTCAGTTTCTCAATGTACCACCAGGTTGAGCCGTTGTTGTTGATGAACAAGATATAGATGAGGCTGGCCACGTCATCCTTCGAGTCCGTGCTAGTAGGTTCGTCGGACATGTCTGCAAGAGATGAGCCGCCCGGAGAGCAGGATAATGCCACAGCTAGAGTCACAGAGGAAAATGGCAACCGGAAATAAGAAGGAGGATGGTGTGGGTGGTGAAGAATGGGCCGTTCAAGTTGAACGGTCTGCGTACCAGACTCATATGAAGCGCCGGCGAGCAGGACACGTCGTCGGAGTCCCTGCTTGAACAGGCTCGCGTATGTAAATTGCGTTTGGAGGATGCATTTCGAGTTGCCACTGGTCCACAAGCCACGTTGCATTCTCACTTACGAGGAAAATGTGAGTCTCCAAGTGAAGCAGGCGAGAGAGTCTCGGCCTCTCAGCTCAGGGCTGACCGGTGACCAGTGATTACTTTATCGTCGCCCGATCATATAGCTTGCCGGGTCAACCATAATTGATAATTGTCATGACGGGTCGATTTGACACAGGCCACCTCCCGAGGTCTGCTACAAAATCGTCCTAAAGTACAGTGAGACAGAAGACTGACAGCGTAATGACTGAAAAAAGAGAAAGTCAAGTGAGGAAGATGAGCCATGGCACTTGGGCTTGAAACGTGGCGAAGTGATGCATTACGATACAGTGAGAGCCTAAGGCAACATAGATGCCGGATGATGCAGATAGATGCATCTCATCTCTTCCTGCAGTTTCTGCTGTCGAACAGTCGTAATGTGGAATCATACAACGTCATCCGCTCCTGTTTCTGGTCGATCACGATGTAGTATATAGGACGGGTATCTGGAAATCGATTCAAATCAGCCGTGGCCACAGTGAACTGCAAAGATTATTTACCTCGTCGAGCCCTTTCTGGGAGTGCACTTCTGAAGTCCAACATGACAAAATCTTCAGGATCACTACTCATGCGCCGTGGGTGACCAAGTTCTGTCACGGACGAAAGTCCCTCTCCATCCTGCGAGATTCCAATCCCCCACTTCATCTCTGGTACCACGAAATCGCATCGGGAACAAGGCGAGTCTTTGGGCTCAGAGGATGCGAAAACGTACTCCGGCGATAAGGCGATGCTGAGCGTGGAGCTGGCGCACAGCCCAATTGCAGCATGGAAGAACTCGCGGTGGTACGGTGTCATTCGGTCGACAGGTAAACATGTATCCTTTTTGAAATATCGCTCTTCGTCTTTCTCCCCTCGCAACGCAGGGTAAGAGAATCGACTAAGAACGGTAGTCCAAAACTCATGGAGGGAAGTCCCAAATACATCCGCAGTCTCAGAGCCACCAGATCGAAGTTTGTGGAGGGTCCACGACAGGTGGAAACGATGGAGAGGAGAGGGGAGTATAAGAACGATGTCCTTATCAGGCCCGCCATCACAGGGACGATATGCCCATCCGCGCTCGGTGATCAAATCTCCAGCACGGAGAACCTCCTCGGGGGCGGCGCAATTCCAATAGATAGGCACAGCGACATGACCGTTGATAGCCAGCAATTCCAAAATTTGCATCACATGGCGATCAGCATAAGCGCCATCCTCAGGAGGAAGGATGCTCCTGCCAAGGCGAGCCGAGACGCTCACCACATCCGCGAACTTGCGTGGTGGATAGTGTCTCATGAACGCCTCCAAGGATACGGATCTGAGCTAAAGCAAGAAAAACGTGAGCGAAACAGTTGACGAAAAGTCAAACCACCCACCTTCATGCTCGTAATCATCTCAAGCAAACACCACAAGACGCCGACATAGCCTTGAGATATTTTGTGCATGAATCGCCTCATATCAGGTTGGACACCGGATGGGAGGATAAGGTCGATGTACGCATCACAATCTTTGTCGGAGAATGCAAGACAATGCGAGAGTGTGGAACGAATGCGCGCGCTCATGCAATACAGTGGCATGACTTGCTCGGGGGTGACATCCCACGCTGTTCCATGCGACGTAGCTTCTCCTGCGGGACTTCGCCATAGGGGCTGGGTGTAGGATGCAAAGCAAACGACGTAGACGTGGCGAAGGAAGGTGAGGTCCTTGAAATTGATATTCCACAGATATTGATCGTTGTATGTTGCCTCGGCATCGTCAAAGAGGAGCCATCTCGAGCGGTGCTGTTCGCCACGTAATTGCAACAACTCAGTCACCGACCAGCCTTTGAAGGGGTGTGCACCTCCGGCTGGGTGAGAAACCCCCTGGGTTGATCCGTGCCCTTTCCAGGAATTAACGAACAACACGGTTGCATTGCTGTCTAATTGGAGAATGTGGTTGTGTAGGAGTGTCCGAAGGGTGGTCTTCCCTGAGCGGGCACATCCCGTTACCTTCACAGAAAGGAATCAACATCAATGCAGAACAAGCACAGTCAGCTACGCACCAGAACAAACCGTTTTTGCAATGCCTGATTGTAGAGATGTTCAACAGTGTCGACCCGTGGGACGACGTCTGTTAGAGGTGTGAGAAACTGGAGCGGCCAAAGCATGCTCCAAACTCACCAGGGAGGGATATCATCTCCTTTGCATTCGCCTGGACAGTGACGAGAATATGTAGGAAGTACTCGTCGCCCAACATGGGTAGATCCGTCACAGGCTTGCTCCCATCGCACTTCTTGGCAACAGTGGAAGGGTCCGGGTACCCCATGAAACGTCCAGTCCGGTCTTTAATCAGCACTGGTGGGTCCGGCTGTAGCAGAATCAGCATTGATCTATGTAATGCATGACCCAGGCAAATCCAAACATACGACATGAAAGCACATGGACGACTCGGAGACCTCTTGATTCATCACGATTTTAAGGTGTGAAGCGATGTTCGCCTTGATATCATCCAGATTCTTATGCGAGGTAGAGAGATCTAACCGGGAAATCTGGTGTCGAGGATTGGACGGACTGTAGAATAGGAATGTAACGCCCGTCATGGGGGACTTGTTGTCGAAGATGGGAGCGGCGAGCGGCGACGACGGTATGGCGGTAATTTGTAAAGTCGCGGTTGGGTTGAGTGGGGCTGCCCGAGAGGGGTTAGCGAGAGCCGGGAACGTGTGCGCCGTTTTATCTCGTGATCACTCATTTTTGATCATCACTCCTGCCCTCGCTCCCAGCTCAGCGCTCAAATCTTACTTATGACATCTTCCAAAGAGCGAAAACGTTACTGTACAGCTGCGTCTCGCGGTGCCTCTGTAAATGTGAGACGATTCGTCTGAGATGCATCTGTTACTGTATTGGGGTCGCTGTGCGTTCATGAGTGCGTACGCTCTTCGTCTCATGCGTTTCACATGGCGTTTTGCGGCACATTTCGTCAAGGACGGTAAAATACACAAGCTCTTGCCTGACACTCTCAGATCTCTCGTGAGACGTCAAACGTCGTTCGTTTCTTGATTAGCTGTCATAGATGCAAACACACACACGACTAATAGCAGCACTGTACAGAGTTTAGACATGAGAAGATATAAGAGTGAAGCCTTCTAACACAACTCCAAGATAACATCTATCAAAACATCCTTCCGACATAGTGTAGCACAGTAGCAATGCAGGGATATATAGAAGTGTCAAAAGCCGCTGAGAAGTTTGGATTCACCACTTCCGCTGGAGACCAAATCTAATGTGTCGGTTTCAAACTCTCTGAAAGCGACATCTTTCCGACCTTGCTGGCGTTGCCAACCGTCATCGCTTGCAGCTAGTTCTACCTGTGGACGTGTAGGAAGATCACTCTGCGTCGTCATGTCAGGCATCTGAGACCCGATCGATACGAGGGACACGACAACGTACCTCTAAGAGGGCACTGAAGAACTCTTTTACGGGCTTCGGGTACCACCGCCCTATGGTGCCGTCCTGTCGTTGCTCGAACCAGCCCATATGGCCACCGCCTGGGGTAACAGCTAGAACGATGTGCGGGTTCTTCCTCACCTGATCAAAGCTGAATGATGTGTTCGTATGTGACCTCGCTGAGCAATCTCACCTGAGCGATAGGGAGTGTCAAGTCGGCCACCATAGGATCGTCCCTTGCATTCAGCGCCAACAGAGGAACGCTGATATCGTCCACGACTTTGGATGAGCTGATCTCTGTGTAGTAATGGGTGGCCGTGCGATAGCCAAAAATAGGTGCAGTGACAAGTTCATCGAACTGCTTGAGCGAGACCTTTTTGTGCTTCAATGCGCTTTGAAGGTCATTGTGGGTGATTGAAAACGAGCCCGGTGCCGAAGACAGGAAGACTTTCCTGTGGAGCTTGTACAAAGTCTGCAGCGCACCACCCATGACATAACGGTAGCCATTGCGGTTTGCGAAGGAACCTTTCTCAATGTGCTCGCTGCCGCGTTTGAAGTCCCACGGATTGGCGAGGACTACGACACCATGGAGGGGGCATTGAGTACCTTCTTCGCCAACGTACTTGGCGATGATATTTGCACCGAGGGAAAAGCCTGATTGTTGTCATCGATGCGTCAGAGCAAGACTGATAACAGTGTGGTCGAGATACAGACCTAGCCCAAATACCTTGCTTCGGGGAAACATGTGGCAGACATATGACACAAATGTTTTGTAATCGTCAGAAGAACCTGCCTGCAAGTGCAACGAGGACGTTCATAACAGATCTCGAAGCAAAGTTCCATCAGGAAGCATACGAACGTGATACAACCGAGGCGTGATGACGGGACTGCCGTTGCACCCACGGTAGTTGAGCACGACGGCGCGAGCCCCCAATCCTCCAGTACTGACTGGAGAGGTCAGAGAGGTCAACGCAGCTCGAACGTAGTGCTCATGAGAGCCCCCGGTAAATCCATGTGCGATAGCGATGACCACCTCCCCCTCTTGAATGGGGCGACTATGAAGCGGTGGTGTGATATCAACCGCTAAAAGCCCTGTGTGATTCGCTCAGGATGAGTGCATCGGAGAGCTCTGGTATGCCGACACTGACCTCCGTCAGCAACCTGAATGTATTTCCTGCACGCCCCAAAGGATGTGAATAGATAGCACATCTCTGAACAGATCTAGACTCACCTTTCATATACGATCGGGTCGACCTGGCTGAAGTCACCTATGACCGAGTAAGCGGTCTGGGCGTCGCCTCTGCAGCGGATGAGACCCTCTGGACGCGTACAGTAGATGTGGACGTGTAATGCTTACACAGGCAGCCACCACGCCTCCCTAAAGCCTGCGGTCAGAGCAGGGACCCTGGCTCTAACCAAATCGGCTAGATTGTATCCAGCGTGCGCCTTCGACGGCGCGCCGGCTGCATCGCAATAGTACAGGTCAACGCTAGGCCGACGTCTGAATGGCTTGAGGGCGACATCGACGACGACGAGCAGACATTGGACAAGGAGACGGACGAGAGACGAGATGGCGAACGTCGAGGACGTCGTTGTCGAAGACATCGGCCTCCGGGCGCTTCGGTCCGACGCGGCGTGACCAAAGACGGTATATATACTAGGCGCTCGACCGACGCCACCGTCCTTGGCCACATCCTCTCTTTCTTGACCACGCCCTCCACGACGACAATCACCCTTTCTCCATCGACCACAACAACGAGCACGACGCGGGGAAACATAAATCCCATCCTTCTATGATGGCTGATCAACAGCTAGCAGTGGCGAGGCCGACAAGGGGCGAGTCCACTCATCTGAGCAAAGCCGCGCGACAGGTCGTTCCCCCGTTCCTTCAGAAACTATACGAGTGAGTCGCCTGCAACAATTTACATGCAGCATACTCTTACACTACTACGCAGGATTGTCAACGATCCGAGGAACGACGAGCTCATACGGTGGTCAGAGAAAGGAGATTCATTCTACGGTGCGCTGCATTCTGTTTCCCTGCTACTCGAACTATCTCAGCTGACACGTACTCTCCTCTTATTGCAGTACTCAATCATGAGAAATTTGCTAGAGAAGTTCTCGGACGATGGTTCAAGCATCAAAAGTTTACGTCCTTCGTCCGGCAGCTCAATATGTATGGCTTCCACAAGATCCCCCACCTACAACAAGGCGTCCTTAGGAGCGACTCTGACACAGAACCTTGGCATTTTGAACATCCACATTTCCACCGCGGTCAACCAGATCTTCTCTGTCTCATTCAACGCAAAAAGCAACCTGCACATGGTATGGGCGACGACACCATACAAATGGACGTTCACGAACCTGCGCACATTGCGGCACCTCCCATAAACAACCTCACCAACGGTCAAGTTCTAGACATTAACTCTGTCGTCAACGGCATTGCTGCTATCAAGCGACACCAGCAGGCCATCTCTGCCGATCTTAACGAGCTCAAGACGTCAAATCAGCAGCTGTGGCAGGAGGCGCTGGCTGCACGGGAACGGCACAAGAAGCACCAGGACACTATTAATCGGATATTGAAATTCTTGGCGGGAGTTTTTGGACATACAGCGGCGACTGGGCAACACAAGGCGGATGGCTCGCCTGATTCTCCTCCCAGAGTGGTCATTCCGAGAAAGAGGCAGCGGTTAATGATCCAGGACGTAGACAAAGAGAAGGAGCCCCAGGCTCAGGTGGTTGAGGAAGAGGATAGTAGACCAAGAAGTAGCGACGGAAGCACCTCAGGTGAGTTCTGTTCTACATCATCTTCAGAGCAGTCGAAATCGACCTCGCTTTCTGTAGGTCCTTTTGCATCAATTTCAACACCGGAGACGACTGTTCGATCTCCGTCCATTGGCCCGTCTGAATCATCGTTTTCACCTTCGGTGTCGGAGCTTCCTTCCGGCTACTTCCCTGGTGTTCAAGCTATCCGACCTACGGACGTACTCTCTCGGAGCTCAACCGTCGATCCCTCCAAGGAGACACCAGCGAATGAGTCCGCTTCTCTACCAACGACACCTAATGCAAGCATACACTCTCTGACTACTGGCCAGTCACAAAGTGATCAGGCAAACATGTGGAATGTGCTGCAGATGTTCAACTCGCCATCGTCATTGCAGAAGTTGATGCAAGCGCTTCAATCTCAGCAAGCACACCCGATGGCCAACCTTCCTGACCCGCCGCATACCACTACGTCGACTGCTCCCGAGAACACTGTCCATTCCTCCGACCCTTCGTCCTCTTCATCACAGCAAGTCATGATGTACGATCCCAATGCATACGATTTCTCAAGATTTGCACACCTGCCTGCAGAAGAGGAAGACGCGGGGCCTATGTTGTCTGCACTGACATCTCCGCTGCATGATGCGGAAGAGGACCCCACTACTTCGTTAAAACCACTACTCGACAACGCCACGCGTCTACAGAATTCTTACCAGGATGCAGCAGACATCGAATCAGATGTTGACGCGCTGCATCTCAGTATCAATTCGCTCATCGAGGGCCTTGGGTTGGACCCACATTCTATGTCTACGGAACATCCTACTGACGGCCTCCACGACGGGACAACAGGCTCCTCCAACCCTATTACAGCGTCGACCTCCACATCTTCCCTCCCGAACGGCTCCTCCACTACCTCTCTTGCGAACGGCCATACATCGAACGCGACTTCACCTGTCCTCGAGCCTATTTCTGCTGACCCACCACCGGACTTCGATTTTGAGAACTTCTTCAACGAGCTCACCGCACACTCCAATGCAGACGGGCTGCGGTATCCGGACTCGTTCGTGGATGGCACGGAGCCACTGTCGAACATCCCCGTCAACGCAGCTGGAGACAACCAAGAACAGCTGGCCGCGTTCTTGGATGAGGTCACTCCTACCACTGCGTCAGCGAGCCCTCTGGTCGAGGAGTTGACAGCTTCGGCTGCGGCTCAGCAACAAGCATCGAAAGCGAGGAAGAGGAAGTCAGATGTTATGGACTTGCCGACCGCGTTAGAGTCCACAGACGCTCCCTCGTCGACAGATCCACAACCGAAGCCGAAAAAGAAGCGATGAGGTGGAAGAATGGCTGCCAGAGCACCGTGCGCGGTCCTTCATCATTCAGTGACGACGCGGAGTGTTCTGCTCTCTTCCGCTTGGCTCTTCAGAGGTGTATTTGTACGGACCTTCATACGCATCCATCCACGATGTTAATCTTGTTGTTCTATCTTACTGTTTTCTATTGTGCTTTTTCGTGTCTTCTTGCCATATCTTTGCTTTGACAACTCAGGGTTTTGACGCATGTGCCTACCTCAAAGGAGACCAAACAACCAAGGGATTAGAGAAAACTCGTGCTTTAATTTCAGTACTGTAGAGCTGAAAAATGATTTTTGTGTACTTGTACGACGAGCATCACCATAGTATATCGTGTACCCTTATGCAAGAGGAGAGGAAGATAAGCGGACAGCGGAGTGAGTGAGAGATTTCCGGGTGTGGTAGAGAAAGATACAAACGGCGGCGGGGTAGCGTATGTCCAGAGGACATACATAAACAGCAGAGGGTGATGACCAGGGAACAAACAGGAAGTAGGAATGATATCTACAACATGGGAGGAGAGGATGGAGGTGTCGTGAATAAGTGGAGAAGTGGAAGCGCAATGTTCCACAGCAGTGAGTGGTAGACGACGGGTGGCGGGAAGGGGACAGAGCAGAGCAGATGGGAGAATAAGGTTAACGAGTGTATGGGACCAGACGAGGTAAGAGTGAGCCAAAAGAAGAAAAAACCAAGATGGTATCATCAAGCAGGGAGATGCAAAGAATAATATAAAGCTGTATACACCGAAGCGAAATTGAAGATGAAAGGGGAGGATTAGGGAGAGTAGATGTAGAGCAAAAAAGATGGCGTGGCATGACATGACGTCTGGCGTGGCGAACGGATCCATTTCCGATTCCACATGGAGGAGCGAGAGGGAGAAAGTAAAGCAAGATAGATTCCAAAACGTGAACTTGGACTCATCCATCATAGGCAGCGCTAAACCTTGGTAGGCAACGGCGGTCGTTCCATGTTTGTGATAGGACTGTGGATGTCGAAGCCTGGGGTGAAAGGAGTGAATGGCTTCATAGTCAGATGGAGTGAGAGCGTGTCATCACCGATCGCCGCACCGTTGTCCATCGCATGCAGCTTCGCAGCCGTGCGAGCATCCTCCTCTCTCGTCTCTTCAATGTACTCCTTGGGCGGCCGGGGTGCCAGCGGTGGCGGTGGTGGGATGCTCCCTAATGGTACGCTGTTCTGGCGGTGCACGTCTACGCCGTTCATACCGTTGGACATCATGTGATGTGGAGGTGAAGGCGGTGAAGGCGAATAAGAGTAGGGCGACGGTGCGTAATGCGACGGTGGCGTAGACGGTGTCGACATAGGCTGGGACCGCGGTGAGTCCTGGGCTTCGTACATCGCTCGTAATCTCGCCTTCTCCTCAACGGCTGAGAGTGGTTGAGAACTTCCACCCGCAACAGGTGGTGTAGGCTGCCCACGTGGATTTGGTAGCCCCCGTTCACGTAATGAACCACCGCCTCGCCGTGGGGGAGGTGAAGGTGTTGGTCCTCCGCCAGCTCCGTTCGCCATCTGAGCTACTGGAGGGGAGTAAGCCGGCCCGGGAGCAGCGGCCGCGTCCTGAGCTTCGTAGCGTTGCCGCAGAAGCTCCTTTTCAGAAAGAGCGTTCATAGGTCCAGCCGAAGGTGGAGACATAGGCATGGTATGAGATGGTGGAGGTGATGGCATATACGCTGGTGCTTGCGCACTCATAGGATAGATGGGAACGTTGTTGATAGTTGACTGCGCGGGTGACCGGAGCACAGCAGCAGCAGCCATTGCATCCTGTTGTTCATACGCCCTGCGCATCCTCTCCTTCTCTGTCAAGGCGTCGAAAGCAGACATGGGCCCAGGCGACGACGGGGCTTCTGAGAACGCTGAAGGCGAGTTTGCAAAGCCGTTCGGAGAGGTCGTCACGGAGTGGGTGGCAGCTGAGGGACTTGTGGTTCCTGGACCGGGGCCATACAATGCTTCGTAGGAGATAGGCGCAGATGGCATGGGTGCCTCATTGATTGGTCCAGCATCCAGCATACCCATTTGGTTCCTCTCGACTGCAGCTTTCGCCTCATGGTACCTCCTCATCTCAGCCTTCTCTTCCTCAGCCGTAGGGTACCGCTTGGCCGGTGCAGGAGCAGAGGCCGACGAGTTGCCGGCAGAAGCGTTTCTGTGCACGGAGGACATCGCCTGGGCGTACAGTGCTGCACCGGATAATGGAGGAGAGGCAGTAGTGGCAGTTGCAGACGTGTTCCGGCTGAGCGCACCAGCAGCGGACGAGCCACCTCCTTGCGCTGTGCCAGGCGGAGTCAATCCCGACTCGCTATGTAGCCGTTGCGCAGCAGCTTGAGCCTCGTTGAACAATCGAGCCTTCTCTTCTTCTGCTGTCATCCATTTCGACGAGGAGGACGCGGCGGCGGCAGGAGCAGCGGGCTTAGCTTCTTCCGGAGGTGCGCGTCCAGCATCAGCATTACCGGACTGCAACAACATAAACGTCAGGGACGCTTCTTCGCAAACAAACGGGAATCTAAACATACCGGTGTAGGACTTCCCAGCCCGCCCTGCACTCGCTCCACGTCAGCCACAGCCCTCTCGTACAACCGTCTCTTCTCTTCCTCCGCAGGCAACCACCCATTGTTACTCCTCGACGACGCCGCCGGTGTCCCCCTCGTCGTGAGCGAGGCCTGTCTCTGATGCGCTCTCGCGCTGGCAGCAGCAGTGAGCGCAGCCGCCTGCGAAGCGGCTTCCTCAGGCATGTCGTCACCAAAGTTCGTGACAGTCAGACGGTTGGTCGCCGGAGCAGCTGCCCCGCGATCCGAGGGTCGTGAGCGGAGGCCAGCTCCCGTCGTGTTCGTGTGGCCTCCTGACGTTGACGACGTGTCTGAGGCGACGGGGCGGCTGTTCACGGACGACGAGAGGGCGGAGGAGCCGATCTGGAGGACGTCGTTGGTGCCTCTCGAGTTGTGGAACCCGAACTCGTCTGCGGTGTTGCGGTGGACGTTGCCATTGATCGGCGCTGTGTTGAACCTTCCAGCAGTTGTTGTCTCGCTGTTCGCAGTGCCAGGACGTTCGTTCAAGGAGGAGAACGGATGCGGGCCAGTGACTGAAGGCCGTGGTTGGCCCGCTGCGCTGACTGCTTGCACTTGCGCTGCAGGCATGATGGGCTGACCTATCTGAGCAATTGGGGAACCTATCTGGACAGCTGGTTGCCCTTGGACGGACTGAGACTGCACGTTTGGCGCCATGCCGATCCTCCGGACGGCTTCCACTGAGACAGCTCTGCATAATTGATCATTCATCGGTGAGCTACATGAGCACCCATCTCATAGACAGCGCACGCACCTTGGCCAATTCGAGATCACCACAGGCAAATCAATCACAATGGGCTTCCCAGTACCCATGAGCGCTTTCACGATGAGCACGTAAGTGATATCGATGTGTCTGGCAGCGTTCAACGTCGTCGTCGTGTGATGTGATGGCACGGTGGCGGAGAGCTCAGCCTTATGCTGTGTGCCTCCGTACAGCGTCGCGTTCACCGGCACCTTCTGCTCCCCGACATTCGCCACCTTCACCTGCGGCGCACCCTTCTTCCCTGTCGTATGTGGACCCGCGCGGAACACGGTCGTTTCCCGGAGAGAAAACTCGAAGCCCCGTAGAATCACAGTAGACAGACTGTCCGAGCGAACGATGGCGTTGACGGTGATGCGGTCGCCTGGCCCGAAGCATGTGTGACTGCGTTCTACTGTGAGAGTGACGCCCTCCTGGGTCAGTTTGCGTCCTTCGGGTTGGGTGTAGACCGGCCATGTCGAATGCAGCTCGTGCTTGTCGATGATGATGGGAGACGAGGTGGCGATAATGTTGTGTTTGTCTCGCTTCAGGAAGCCCCTACAATCAGGCACGACACAGTGGTGTCAACAGGAAGGTAACAGGTCTGGCAACGGACTGAACTTACTTCTTCCCCTTGATGCATAGCGTTGCAATGAGTTCGTACTTGACACCGGCTACCGTGAGAGATCAGCGCCCCCGACGTCCTGTACGCGCCGCATACCACTCACCGCCCTTCTCTAGCGCAATACTTGGGGGTATCGACTCCGGAATACGAATCTGGAAGGGGAAATCTTGCTGCAGACGCGAGGAAGAGCGAGTCGTAAGCGCTCATTCCGCGCCGCGACCGGGAGGAGGTGCTTACCGAACACAACAAGCTATACTCCTCGCCCGACTGCCAGAGACTGATGGGACTCTGCCCAACGAAGTCAAAGAAGGTGTTCGTCAAGCCACCACCAGGGAGCGTCTCTATTTTCCTGAGTTCTATCCTGACCCATTTTGCCTTGACACCTTGCGGACCGACCCGAACCTCAATCGCCTGGCGCAAAGGGGGTAAGCGGGAGCGACAGGATGGGTATGTGGAGTAGACGTACGCCCTTCACCGCCGCCTGGGGACGTTCTGGCGGTCCTGGAGGAATACCCGGATATCCTGGAACGAATCGTAAGAGTGTTTCGAATCATGGGCTAGGAGGCGAAGCGCACCCTGCACAAAGTCGATGTTTGGCGGAGGACGCAGTGTGCTGTTGAGATTTAATTAGCCCCGACATATGAAGGAACCCGACGGGGAACACGCACAGTTTTGCCTGGGACATGGCGATGAGGTGGGGGTATACGAGAGAGGTGTGGTGGGCGTTTGTAGCGAGATGCCGCAAGGAGGACAGTGGGCGCCTAGGCACCGCCGCTGCCAGAGCCATCAGTCCGGCCTCTGCGGGTTGGCCTGCTCCCACCATCTCCCTCCTCGAATTCTTTGCCAGAATGTTCTCTCAATCTCGGCGATGGCAGGCACAGACACACCCTGCTAAATGACACGGACCCACAGACGCACACACCACGACGATCCTGAGCTCTCACCGCTCCCTGCGACGTGCTGCAGACCCACACAGGCACTCCCCACGCATCTTCGCCGTTTCTTGCACGTTCGCTGACTGCCAGCCGGTGTTCATCCAGATATCCCCATCCAGGCTCGCGCCCGTACCTCATATCGCGGCGTGCCTGACGCGGTGCACCATCAATCGGGGCCAGCGTCGTTCGCAATCGCAAGGATCCCGACGCTGCATCGGTCGCTCGTTTCGTAGCTCTCATAGATATTCTGGTCGCGTCGACGCTGAGCTCTTGGTAGCAGCCGCCACATAAACCCAAATACGCTGCTTTCTAGTCTCCGAGCGCGGGGTCTCAGACCATTCATAGATCTTCGAGGCACCGTGAACGTGATTCGGCGCCACAGCAAGTGTATCTAGCGTCAGCACAAGCCAATATCATAGGCCTCGTCGACACCCAATGATTACTCTCCGTCAACTTGCGACCACGACTAGCGGTGTCTACGGACTCGAAGCCTCAACCGACCGACTATCTGGTAGTAATTCGCGTGCAATCCACGCTGCCTCATCACGTCGGCGCACTCTTCCATCTCACCATCGTGATGATATGATTCACGCTGCAAGCAATCTTCAGCGAGCAAATCTTTCAGGCGTCGAGCCTCGGCGATATCTTCGGCCTTCGTTTTGAGAACCGCCACATCCAACACATGTCTCTCGGCTGTCAAGATGCTGTAAGATATGTATTCACCTCGTCCATGAGGTGGAGGGTGTGTACGTATGTACGACCCATGGTGCAAGACGCTACTTACTTTCCTCGAGCATGGTCCATACACTCGACACTCTCTATACTGACCTGCCAAATACCGCCGAGGATGCCATGCACGCCGATCGATCCCTCAGCTGTCATGTCACTGCGTCTTCTCTGCCTTCGTCTCCGCGTTCTCAAGACGGTTTCAGGAAATTCGGACAAGCCTGCGAAGGGGGAACGCTTCTCAAAAACACTTTTGCACTGCGAAAGCGTTTTTGACAGGTGTCGAAGTATTTTCGAAGTTCGATCTGTCCGTAGTACCAGATCGCAATATCGATATCATCGTCCTATGTGCACTGTTGAAAGGATTGTGGATATCGCTCTTGTTGATTGATACGCATCATCGCTCCAGACTGGTCAATAGCTCATGTGCATAAGAACATTCCAAGTTAACAAAGTATATTGTACGAGCGTCTATAAGGGGGAATAGTAGGTACGAAACTCGGGTACTACTTGGAAAAAGAACACAGAAAGCAGCGGTAGCCAACAGCCCGTCGACCTATCGTCCCATCCACGCGCCCACACGCAGAACACACCCGAACCAAGAAGCAGCTCAACGTAGACGACGTCGCGCTGGCAGCTTAGTAGTAGTGGATCTCCTCCCGCTCACGACCACGCATAAAAGGTGGCTCGGTGCCCTTGTAGTAGATGTCGGTCCAGAGGTCCTTCTCCAATGGCACGGGAGAGGCCTTGGCCTCCTCGACGGCTGCGTCCACGGTAGACTTCGCCTCCTTGTCAATTTTCTGGAGAAGACGTCGTTATACATGAGCCTCAGTGAACAGAGCAACATAGATGAGAAACGCACCTTGAGGTCCTCCTCAGACGCGAGACCCCACTCCTCAATGTAACGAGCCAAGCCACGGATGGCGTCTTGCGTCGAACGCATCTGCTGGATCTCGTCACGAGTACGGTATGTGGTTCCGGGGTCGGACATGCTATTCACATACGAGCCGTTAGGAAATTGGCTTCTGGTGTATAGAAAGGGGTACGCACGAGTGACCACCGTAACGGTAGGTAACGAACTCCAGCAGGATGGGTCCGTTGCCGCTTGTGACCCACTCACGAGTGTGCTGAACGGCCTTCATAACAGCGATGACGTCCATTCCGTTGGCCTGAGTGAACACAAAATCTCGTCAGTCACAAAAACTACTAATGATGGCACCAAGTAGACGCACTTGGATACCAGGAATCTTGTCACCACGAGTGAAGTACTCGGTGTTCTGCGACGAACGCTCCGCCGACGTACCCATTCCGTACTTGTTGTTCTCGCAAACGAAGACGCAAGGCAAGTTCCAGAGCTTGGCCATGTTGTACGCCTCGAAGACTTGACCCTGGTTGGAAGCACCATCACCGTACAGCGCGTAAGTAGCGAGAGGCTGCTCCCTGTACTTCTGGGCAAAGGCGATACCAGCGCCGACGGGGACCTGCGCACCGACGATACCGTTTCCACCGAAGAAGGTAGGAGTGAAGATGTGCATGGAGCCGCCCTTGCCGTTTGACATGCCGGCTTGACGACCGAGAAGCTCGCCGAGCACACCAGTGATGGATCCGCCACGGAGCACAGCGAAAGGATGGCATCGGTAGGCGGTGATGACCTTGTCGTCCTTTACGATACCCCGCTCAAGACCGACCGAAACGGCTTCCTACATGACAGCGCACCAGCTTAGCTCACAGCACGAACGCGTCGCTCATGACAAAATGACGACGCACCTGACCGATAGCCAAATGGCAGAATCCACGAATGAGCTTCTGCTTGTACATAGCGTCGGCAGCCATCTCCATCCGTCGCATGGTCTGCATGTCCTTGTACATGCCCAGGAGACCATCCTTCGTCACCTCGACCTCCAGGCTTGGTGCTTCAGTCTGGTAAGCTCGGAACGAGTCTTCATGCAGCTTGACGGTGAATGGCTTGTCGTGTGAGGCATCTTGCGCGAGCCTGGTCGAGTCTGCGGCAGTCTGGACGGCGCGTGCCAATGGCTGCAAAACGGAAATCGTGGATCGACTTTAGCATCACTGTTCGTCTCCGCTGGCAACAACAACGATGTTGAATTGGAAGACTGACCACTTTGCGGGGCAGATTAGAACGAAGACGAGCGAGGGTGGCCATAATTTTGGAGGAGGAGGGAGGAGGAGGAAGAGGACTGAGCTGGACGTGTCAAATGCGAGGTTCGGTTGGGGCAAGAAATCCTCGCGGGCACTCCCGGAACCGCGTCCCCGTCTGAGGCCCGCGCGCTTAGACCCCGCGTCCCCACTTATCGTACGTCTCTCGCCTTGACGCTGCTCATCGTCTTCAACATCGTGCAATTGAGAAGTTCAACGCGGACATCGCAATGCCCATCGAGAGACTTGTCGGCGCAGGATGACGGCAGGACGCGTCGCGTGCAGTTGTGACCTCTCGTCGCGTCCACATGGACGATCGAATGCCATCACTGGATGAGCAGTCCGACTTTTTGTCCTGAATCGCCGACAGTATCTGCTCGCTGTGAGCGGACCGACATATTGGTGAAAACAATAGAGTGAGCATCTGTTAGAAATCACTGCGCGATTCGCTGCTGATAGAGGTTGACTAGGCGTTGGACTAGGTTTGCCGTGACAAATTACAGTCTTATTGTTTTGACGTTGAGGAGCAGACTTAGCATGGGCACGGGCGTGGTCTCTTTGCTACGGACGTGATGCACGAAGTCCCATAAGCGTCTTCTCTCGAGTTCTCTGGGTTCCAGGATAGACGTGCTCAGCATCATACACAATTGGAAAGTTCAGCTCTAAGCTAGAAGTGCCAGTTGAATGAGCTCCTCCCTTTGGTGAGTTTCACATGACGTCGCCGCCCTCTCATGCTAAGTGAGCTTCCAAATTTTCTTCCTGTTCTGCACAACAGATTCATCGGGTTATTTGCACGAGGGGCCGGACGTTGAGAAAAGAGAACCTCCGCACAACAATAAGACACCGGCGCCAAACAACCCGAAGTCCTGCACGCTTTCTCGGAAGCGGGACGCATCCACCGTCCTCATTGTCTCTCCCTGACCTGCCTCTGGCGTATAAAAAGGGCAGCCGGTTCTGCCTGGATTTCTTCACTGCCCTTCGCACTCAGTCAGCGTCCTCCTTGAACCGCGTCCTCAGTCTCTCTTACCTACCCAAAAGCAATCAAACTGTTGCAATGGACGCTTTCACTCAGACCATCACTGCGACCGTCGAGGAGGTCGAGATCCCCTCTGACTTCGAGGGCACTGGTAACGGCAGCCCAACCTCGGGGTGCGTCGTTGCCTAACTGGCTTGTGAGTACCCTACTTCCTTCGCATTCACGTCCTGTGCTTCTGAGCTAACATCCATCTTCAGACCACGAGCTTCACGCTCAATGACACCCGCACCGCATCATACTATCCGATTCCACCCACCCATCACCCATCGACTCTCAACACTGGCACACTTCGTCTTCTTGCCGCCCTTTATCCCGTTATTGGCCACCACGCCATCCACACCACCCACCATCCTTTTTTTCGTCTGAGATTTGGCGTCGAGTCTATCCGCCTATAAATTATCCACTTTGCTTTCTCTTCTTTGCGGCTCTTGTGTATGTTTGGTTCGGGTCTCTGGGGAGGTTGTACGAGAGGTTGAAGGAAGAGTTACATCTGCGTAATGCATTGTACTGCACACTATCTCAGTTATACGTCTATTATTCACTTTACGCAAATCCGTCTGCCCAAAGTGCGCTGAAGTTGTTGGAGGAACCTCCAACATCGAAGTGTGCCGATAATCAATTCGTTGTCGTCGTCGCGGTATGCCGCTGTTCACCATGTATCGCAAATGTATCGTGGAACAAAGGTGGCACCTCTTCCTTCATGAGTGCACATACGACTGACTGGATCACTCTGCAGACGCTTGTGGGCTTGGAGAACGCAATGATTATCCGGCGAGAAAGTCGACGCATACGGTACATGGATGTATGTACATCTGAAATACACAGTCTAATTAGTTGCCTGGTACTCGACGTCCTGTGCGGGAAGAGCGAGGAAGCGACCAGCCTCCAAGGAGGTCATGTGTGAACTTCGAATTCGAAGTCGTCGGCTGTCCAGTATACGAAACGTATGGGGGATTCGCCGTGGTCGCGATAATGAGGCGGATGGGGTGTCCTAGTCATTAGTCGAGCTCCGCGAGACGTCTGGTGATTGCCATGCGATCTCCGAACGTGGACTTCGACAGAGGAAGTTGAGCCTGCACCTTCTCCAAGTCATCTACAGAAACATTGAGGGAGCTGGACCTTGGCGCGAATATTATCTCCAGCTTTTGCAGCGATGAACGTTCGGAGAGGAGCCGGTCGAATACGACGAAATCGAGATGTTGAAATGTCCACTTCGCACCCGTCTGGATTTCGAGCAGTAAGGTTGTGATGGACGGAGGAGAGTATGTGATGATGTCAAGAAATTTCTGAAGCGAATATGAATCTGCTTCGTCCGCCAAACTGTGGCCCTTCGCCTTCATAAGTGAACCGAGGGGGAAGAACACAAGGTGGAAAGACGACAGCTTTGAACACCACATGATACCAGACTGACTAGGATCGTGTGGGTGCTATAACGATTCAACGCCAAGATCAGACAAATTGCCTCTCTAGAAGGATATGATTAGGCAGAGGTACGTACTCTGTCATCAGCAAAGGTGCTGCCATCTGAGGACTCTGACGAAAGCAAGGGTTCGCAATCGCTGAGCACCATCCGGAGGGACTCGAGCTCGGAGTGGGCACCCAGCAAGACCGTTTGTATGTTCGTGAGGTGCTCGTCGATCTCGAGGCGCTTCAAGTTTGACAGGGCACCGGAGTAAGACAGTAAGTGAAGCACCACCTCGGAGGACTCGACTGTGCTGTAATTTGGGAAACCGCCCTTGGTGATGAACTTTGAAATGGCGGGGTTGCTTCTCATCCTTGCTGCTTGTCCCTGCATAATCGACTGGGCAGTGATGCCATCCTCGTGGTACCACCCGCATATGATCGGGAACATACTCGGAGGCCACGTCTCGATAACAGATAATGTCCCTATCGCTGCGAACATACCAAGGAGTTCAGCGAAGCAGTTTTGGCAGTATATGCTGGACGGAGAATTGATCTCCTTCAAAGCCGTAGGTTGACAGTCCCACTCGTAATCTAAATCGAACTCGACATTGCATAGGGAGAGCGAATCCAAGTTTCGGGGGCTGCCGCATGCGTCGATGACATCTCTGCACACCTTCAGGTAGGCATTGCGAAGTGTGAATGACCGAAGTGCCGGAAATTTGGGAAAGATGAGATCGAGATGGAAGGCAGTCATGAAGCCGCTGTCTCTCTTGTAGGTCAATGGTGGGATACAGTCGACCTCGAGGTGTTTGACAAGCCGTAGAAGATGTGGTGGCGGTAGGTGGTCGATGGCGCCACGAAAGGTATCTAGGCCGTTATTCCACAGGTCATCATCATAGCGTACCACGCCCTCTCTTCTATACGGCCGAAAGATATGGTCGCGGAAGAGCACCGGGAGAGCAACATCATGCCAGCGATGGGACACTTGCGTGCAAACTGCCAGAGACGCTTTGTTTGTCTGTAGATAACCGAATATGAAATCTAAGAGCTCTGGAGGCAGAACAATTTCGAAGGCCATCTCGACCCCAGGGAATCTTCGAGCAAACCAACAAATCAGTTCACTCAACCTCACAGTGCTATGTAAGTCGTGCTACTTACCTGTCAATTCGGAGGCTTGCAGTCATGCTTCAGGCCCAAAATCTAAGCTTGAGTAAGCTATGGCCTTGGAATAAGAGCTGCGAGAAATTGATTCTGTTGTTGATGAGGAACAGTGAAAGTCGAAGAAGGTAGCAGATGGGCTGTCACGGCAAACAAGTTCAAGTTCAAGCTCAAGTTGCAACGGGCCAACTTCAAGAACCAACGGCCAACCGCGACAAACGCCCATGACACTGAGCGCTTATGTTGCTTACCTCTCGGCCCGGTGTCCGACCACAGCCAATTTTCGTTTTCGAACCTACGCTTCTCTGAGTCAGGTCATCATGCATCATTCCCTGCCAGAACCACACAAAATCAACAGTCACTAGTCAACTCTTCTCATTCGACAACAGCATAGTCGTACTATAGACAGCTCACTACCGACGGTCTCTTCCGCCTCAAGTCCCCTCGTTGACCGACAGCTGATGAGCTAGCTATTCTTTCTCGATTGACTCAGTCTCCTTAGGACGATGCCTACAGTAGCTCTTCAAACTGGAAGACATGTCACGTCGAGACTGCCACGTCGTGTGGATACAGCAAAATCCGAGAAGCAGAGGAGCGAGATTGCACTATATCCATCTCTACACTCAAGAGGAGATCCGCTTGCTCTTGGACGGCCCACTAGCAGCTGCAAGACGGGTGGTATCACATCTGAAAAAACTCCGCGCGACATAGCGCCCCGCAAGAGCTATGGTGAGGGAGGAGGAGTCAGGTAGCTCGCTATAGGCGACATAGGCCGACATAGGGTACATATCGCTGCGAGTAAGCCGGATAGGTCATGTAGTGTCCCCTCAGTGCTATCCTGACCTCGATAGCTTGCTTGTGATACTATCTTGGGTGCTGTAGTTGATGTAGCCGCGACACTTCGAAACGCTCTGAACGCAAGATATATTTCTAAAAAACAGTCTGGTACATGTGTTGATCACTGTAGTGGTTAATGAAGAAGTTCTTGGCACGTTCGAGCACATTTTCAGACGTCCAGGCGCGGTTGACGGATGTATCGAACTTCGGGCTGAGCTGACAGGGGCGAACGACGGAGGAGAGCTCAACAATGGCGGCCATACGATCACCGTTTGATCGGTACGTTCGCGACACCGGAAACATGCCATGGACCTTGTCACGGTGGTGTGATTTCGGTTTGGAGAACCACTCGACATATGCGAGATGTGCGGGGGGAGTGACGGAGCCGAAGATAGAGCGGTTGTATTCGTCCGGAATTTTGAACGCAACACGAAGTTGACCAACACGTTTACCTGTCGTATCATGAGAATGAGCTGGATGATAGGAAAGCATTCTGAACTCACCGTCTAAGCCTGCCGATCGAGCGCTCTTCTCATCGACTTGGACCAGGATTGTGTCGAAACGGCCGGGAAGAGCCTTCTGAGTGCGAGGAGCCTTGCGAGCGGGTGCACAGTGTGCCGTATACCGAGTGACCTTGTCTTCAACAACAAAGAGGTTGGCGAGACCGAATTTGACCCGATGCCATACATGGACGTCATCCGGGACTTGAAGTTGAGTAGCAGTCTGACCAGGGGCGATGTGTTTCTTCAAATAAGCAGCGATGAATGTTCGGAGCGCAGGGCGGAATAACTCGGCACCATGGTTGTCGATAATGTTGGCGATCGGCATGTGGCAGTCGTTGGGTTCCTTGGCGAGATGAATCCCGATAGGTACTTCTTTCGCAGGGGGACGTCGGAGACGTGGCGTGGGTGTCTTGCCTTGCTGCCACTGAATACGGATGCTGAGTGCGCGCATCTTCTCGTTGCGCTCCAGCAAGGCCACCATCTGCTCAAGATATTCTTTGTGGTTGGTCTGCTCGTACAGAACCTTGGCGAGGTCAATATGGAGACGCTCCGTAGACTCCGTGTTGCAGTTGTCTGTTGTGCCAAAGAGACGAATGCTGTCAATGTAATGCTGAAGAGCGTGAAGCTTCGGGAGCTTGAACCCGTCACCTGAGAAAAGAATAAGTTTTGTGAATGCAGACGAGCAGTGGAACAAATTACCTAGACGAGCGCCCAGCGCCAGGAAGACGTTTTTGGTCTTGTGAAACTCGTCGAGAGCCTCCTGGAGAAACTTGAGAGACTCGGTGGTGTGGCTCTCGTACTGTGCGATATACAAGAAATCCAGTAGGGCGCGAGTGGCTCGAATAGCGTCGGCAGGTACTTTGGGCCCTGCGTTCACTAGACACCCGAGAAGTTGCTTGGTGATGTCCTTGTGCTCGTTCCCAGACATCTTCGTCAGTCCAGAGATACCGCTCATGAAGAGGCGTATGCCATGAGAGCGAGGGAGGCGTTTAAAACGCATATCGAGCTCATGTTCACCGATCAGAGCCTGTAGCCAAGAGAGAATGTGACGAACGAGTCCTTGGTACAGTTGGTGGAGGACGTCGGGGGTGATGGCGGTGTGGATGTGTGAGATATCCGAGTTGGACGCGCGGTTGTGCGTTGAG
>RWJN01000111.1:50270-79135 GCA_004332605.1 Steccherinum ochraceum | reverse complement strand
CGCACCTCAACATCGTCCTCCAGCGGCTGAAAAGCCACTCCCGCACCCGCATGCGCACCCCCACGCAGGCTCACAGTCTCCACCGCGACCGCAACCCCATCAACGCGTCGTACGTCTCCATTTCTTCGCGTCCACCCAAACTCGCCTTCTCACTATTAAGTAACCTTTGCAGGACCAAAACCAAGTCAACCAGCAGAACGAGCACTACACCGCCTTGCGCGCTCGCGCGAACGAGGCGGGGGACCAGATGGCTCAATGCTTCGAGCGGAGTCACCAAGCGTACGCGGGTGGCGACGGCGCACTCGCGAAAGAGCTCTCGAATGAGGGGAAGAGGCATCAGCAGGAGATGGAGAGGTTGAACAGGGAGGCGAGCCAGTGGATTTTCGTCGGTACGTCTGCTTTCTTCCTATTCGCGACGCGTCTTTCATTTTGGCGAAATGGCTCATGGTTAAGCTGTGTGTTGTAGAGAACAACAAGGATAGTCAACCGGGCGAGATTGACTTGCATGGGTTGTACGTGAAGGAGGCTATCACGTATCGTATACAGATCGTGCTATCCAGGATGCCAAGCAACGAGGAGATTCCGAGGTCCATCTCATTGTTGGTGCGTACTTCTTACTTTCTCGAGCATAATCACTATCGCTGACCTCCCACTCTGTGCGTAAGGCAAAGGTCTCCACTCCCGTGGTGGCGTCGCGAAGCTGAAGCCGGCCATCGAAGAGCTCATTCAGAAGTATGTCCTGCCTTGAACCTTCGCGCGCTACAGCCCGAATGCTCACATTGTGCTTCACACAGACATCGCCTCACAGCCCAACTGGATCCCAGCAACGCCGGGGTTCTCATCGTTACACTGGACGGCCACCACGACCACGCCGGTGCGGGCAAAGTCATGAACCCAGAGGACACACACGTGGTATCGAGTCTCGCGAAGAAGGCTGTACGATTATGTAGATGGTTCGGACCTTGAGCTGGATTCGTTGGACCTTGAAGTAAGATTGTACGTGCTCTTGTAACGCTGTATGCTTGTTGTATGTATGTAACACAAACCGCTTTCGACTTCTCAGAAGTCTGGCTCATCCCATTCAGAATCTTTCGTCCCCTCGTCCGAGTCGTCTCCTTCGACTCACGTACAGCGACATACTTAACTCCAATCTCCACGAAGCTTGAATCAACGCAAATATTCGTCGACGTTGTACATACAGCACGGATTTCGATTTCCAGGTTTCCACAGCGACACGCCTATTCATGTGGCATGGACATCCGAGGACATCACTTATGCAATGCCCATCATTTTGCAGATATGTTTTTTTTCTTCGGAAAAGCGGAAAACAGGGAGATGACAATGAGACATGAAGATCCGTCAACAGCCGTCAACGCCAGCTTCTTCAGCCTCCGCGAACCGTTGATGGTGGCTGTGTCGTGGTTCGTGTTCCCCCTTGTTCCCCTCAGTACCGGCGACTTGTTTTCCTTTTTTTCCCCTCGTATCGAGGGATCGCCGCCATGCGGAATTCCACGGAAGGCCGAAGAAGAATCATACCATGTGCCACTCCCGCCGCACTGTGATGGTCTTCAACTTCGACATTCGGTGTA
The DNA here is from genome assembly GCA_004332605.1 of Steccherinum ochraceum. NCBI lineage: Eukaryota > Fungi > Basidiomycota > Agaricomycetes > Polyporales > Steccherinaceae > Steccherinum > Steccherinum ochraceum. The sequence goes on along the minus strand of RWJN01000111.1, from coordinate 77,546 downwards.
ATATGGAGACTGCTTTGGCTATAGCTATTGGTGACTCGTTCGGTGCTTGAACGACAGCAAAGATCGGACGAGCAAGTACATACTTACTGCAAGCTAGTCTTCCAGGGCTGACCTTGTAGTGACCGAGAGACGAGTCGCGGGTCCTTTACACTGCAAGCGATGCTTGGAATTGAGCAACGGTGCTCAGCGCTTAGCTTCGGTGAGTACGGTCCAAAGGATCTACACTTTACGCGAGATTGATTTATGAACCTTTAGCAGGTTGACAACATCAAATTGGCTTTCTGTGGTCGTGTGACCATGTGCATGAAGTGCAGTACAGCGTCGTAATTGACCGCTGTCACAGTGTTGAGCAACGTGAACACCATGCTGGCCAAAGCCCGAGGTGCTGCATGTGTAAAGATTTCATGAAGAATGGTATGTACTACTTCACGTACCCAGATACGGATTGGGATGGACCTTGTCGAGGCTCGAGGCCCATCGTTATGGTCGAGGGAGCGCCGCCGCCGTCCGCCTCGGAATCCCAATAGCTAGTTCAATGAGCATCCAGGGAGATCCAGGGGGACATGAAGCACGACGGGTCTAACGAACCCGCAAACGCGTGGAAGTGAGCGGAGACCTGCCTGTGAGTCATTCATATATTCATACGAGCTCGGGTATGACTACAAATACTGTGAAGATTTGCAGATGGGCATTGATGCGATATGTTGGGCCGCCAGTACTAGCACGTACTTACTCCAGTGAAGTTTGCACCGCAGTAATTTAAAGTTGATAGCCCTGGGGCTCGACGGGTTCTACGGGTGGGGCTTGAGGAAGAGAAGGTCGCAAGGAGCTTCCTGTGGGTCTTCCAGATGCATAGCTGCGGGGGCATGACTAAAAACTTCTGCAGATCAGGAGACCGGCATCTAGGAGACCGTCGGATTGCGACAGCTTGACCATTGCTATCGAGTACTGCACTCAAAAATTTTGCTCCTGAAACAAAGTGATGTCGCTAGATCTACCACTTCCCCAGAAAATAAGCGGGAATTCCAGGAGCTGGCGCTCTGAGGTATTGCGGAGGCCTCACAACCAATGAGTAGAACACGGTATCGTCGTTGAACCTGATGTTAAGCAGAGTTCTAGGTGCTGCATGTGCGGATGGTTCGCGAAGAGCGGTATGTGTTTCACGTACCCTCGCTGCCTCCTTCGACTGATGAGGACCCTATTGAAGCCCATCGTTACGGTTGAGCGACTATCGCTAACGAAGTCGCTCTCTAGACTCGCGCCACAACAATCTAAATTGGGCATGGCTAGAAAAAATGCGAAGATCTCCAGATCAGCACACCCAGGTCACTGGTCTCCGATGGCCTGACACTCGTGACTGTCAAGCGGTGCGCTCAATAACGCTGATCAAACAAAATCAAAGTGATGTCGTTCGATCTTTCGCCTCCCTGGAAGTGAACGGGGACACTGGAAGTAAGTTTTCCAAAAGCAATATTGAGGTCGCATAACGGAGGATCGGGAGTCGGGACATAGTATCGTTGTTGAACGCCATGTCAGCCAGAGCTAGAAGTGCTGCGTGCACGAGTCCAGGTAAACGGTGTGTGCTCTACGTACGTCTGCTGGGCTGCTGGGCTTCTCGATGCTTTGGGATCAGAACCGTGTCGAGGCCCATCGTTGTGATCAAGCGAGTGCCACTGATAAAATCGCTCTCTTAGATTCATACCACAATAATTTGAGCTCGATAGCCCTGAAGCTGCACGGGTTTTACGGGGACTTTGGGTGAGCAGGAATATCCTCGTGAGCCAGGGTCCTTAGTCTGAAGCACGACCAGGAATATCTGCGGCTCGGAACAGCTCGGCACTCAGTACTCAGTGGTGCAGCAAGAAATGTTGCTCTTTGGAAGCGAACGGCGGAACTAACCGTCCAAGGCTGGCTGTAGATGTCTGTCGGGTATAAATACCTCGACGTGGACCAGCGAAATCCCCAAGCCCGGTGCTCACAACAACTCTCAGCTCTTCTCTACTACAGGCTCAGGCAGGTAAGCCGGATGACTTGCTGCCTTCATCACCGTTGTCCGGACGATTTTCTGACTGAATTTCTCCTACAGCCCGACGACCCTCTTCACGACCCCAACACCACCCTTTCATCGCAGCTCTCATTGCCATCATGCGCTTCGCAGCCGTCCTCACCGCTATCTTCACCGTCGCCGTCAGCTCTGTGCTGGCCGTCCCTTTCCGCTCCTACGAAGCACGAGGGTACGATGACAACGCCATCTTGGCTCGCGACCACCATCTCGTCGTCCGAGACGTCCTCCAAGCCATTCACGCGCGCGAGCTCGCTGCTCTCGATGCCCGTTCGATGTGAGCACGCCTCCTCCTTTTCTTACACCTGCTCGCAGTGCTCACTCGCCGCCCCATGATTTCCAGCGGGATCGCCTCCGCTCCAGTCAAACGCGCTGGTACTCCTCCTCCTGCACCACCGTACCGCGGGCAAGCGGGGCCGAATGAGCACACCGTTCCTCAAGAACAAGTTCCACACGTTGCTGGCACGGGCCCAGCTCAGCCACCCGGCTACAGTGTGAATCAGCCTGTTGCTGGGGTTACCGACCGGATGGCTGGCGGCGGCAATGCCGATACAGGGTATGGGGGACACAACGGACAGTACCGACCTATCCTCCCGAGGCCCGCCCAAGGTCAAGGTCAAGGAGGTCGATGAGATAGCTAGATGTACTCCTCCCTTTTACACCACCCATACGATCCTCGTCTGCGCGATGTAATTTTGTGGTTGGTTCGTCGTCAAAAAACACTACATTCGTCATATTTTCCGCGTCGTGTGGGCCAATCCTGACTTGCCCACTCGCTTACAACCAATGCTCATGTTCTTTCGAGCCTTTACCGTATAGGGAGCTGGAGGCCAGCTTCAAGAATTCGTCGGCTGTCGTCCTGCGTTCCACACAAGCTCCACCTCCTTATTTATGATCGCTTGCAGGACATCAGACGAAATGCTGATAGCCGACTGGTATTAGTAGGTGACACAGTAACAAACATACCCCAGCACTGATACGCAGTAGTATATGCCGGTGCCAGAAAGCTTGAAATTTTGAATGCTTGATACTGTATGGGATCATATCTCCTGTGCAGGGTATTCGTGATCTTCTGTTAGGAACCCCGGCAGTCTCGGTGTAGAGTAGTATCAAGTTCTAACCACTGCCAGGTGCCAGGCCGCCCACATTTCCGGAAGGTATTCCGGGCCGAGCGCGTGCCAACAGAGACACTCGACCACGGAAATTAGGATGACCGTTAGAGTGTCTTTGGATTTTCCTGTCAACTACGTATACATACGAGATGAATGATTGTACATTTTGCGGCAATCCACGAAGTATTGAGTGGACTTCGCGCACTCCTGGATCGCAATAACTCGTCTTTGAGTAGAAGAGGATGTGACATTCGTGATAGTCAGACTATACTACATTATACATTGTTCCCAATCCACATGCGCAAAAAGGAGGGTCAAACCAACACCAATTGAACCCTCGTTTCATCGCAAAACACAAAGTCCTAGAAGCGAGCAGACCCTCACGTCCTCTTCTCCGCCTCCTTCTCGACCTTCCTAGCGCCCTCAGCAACCTTCCCGGCTCCCTCTTTCTTGGTCTCGTCTGCCTTCTGCTTGCCATAGCCAAACCAGCTTCCAACCCACTCTCCCCAGCTCTGCGTGGTCTCGTCCACTTTGTGCTTTGCGTCGCTATACGTTTGCTCTGCCTTCGACGACGCATCGTGCAACTTCTGTTCCGCAGAAGCCTTGTACGAAGACAACGTCGACTCGGTACGTTGAGCAGCAGAAGAAGCCTCCGCACGAGCTTGGTCAAGCTTCGCTTTACCGGATGCCTACATATCGACCATCAACATCTCTTCACTGTAACATGACCAATTCTCAGAGCACGGACCTTTGCATCGTCATACCCCTCTTGCCCCTCCCTAACTGCACTTTGCGCCGTCTTCTTCCCTGCGTCCAACGCCTCCTGGCCCTTCTTCTTCAGCTCTTCCTCATGGCGCTTCCGCTCCCGATGCGCGGTCTCTCCATCGTCCATGTTCATGTAGTACCATCCACCGACAGCGACACCCGTACCGAGGAGGATGTACAGGAACGTGTTGCCGCTGCCGCCAGGAGGTTTGGAAGAAGCTGAGTCGAAGGCTGGATCGGAGGTGGGTTTTGTAGGATCCGGCTGGGTAGCGTATGTGCGTGCGGGCTAGAAGAACGAGCAGTGAGCGGGACGTTTGTTGGGGGATGTTGAAGAAAGGCTTACCAGGAATGCGCGCGCACTTGATGGGGCGAGTGCTCGAGCTGGTCTGCTCGCCGCTCTTACCGCCTGAGACCGCATAATTCTGGACGACATGGTGATGGTATAAGATAAAGAGTTTAGATAGAGGATGATGAGAGGTGAAAGGATGGCAGAGTTCAGTCGCCTCGCCTTTTCAGCAAAGCTATGGGCGTCTACATACCCACGGGTGCTATGACATCATCAGCTCGTGGCTCTCGCCCGCTCCAGGAGTATGTCATTCTCGACAAAGGCTCATCACAGAAAGCATGGTGACATTGCACAGCAGAACATGTACACGAGGAGGTGATTGTTGTACATACTCTTCCAGCAGATAGAAGTAACACAAAATAAAATACAACACTGGGCAGACAGAAGACGAGGGAGCGTGGATGGGGTGGGATGCACGTAAATAACCATAACAACGGGCGAGGAGGAAATTCCTAGCAGCAACAGAACAGAAGACGGGACACGACAGACACAGTGAAAGGAGGGGGAGGAAACCTATGATAACACAAGACTCATACAGACAGGGTAAAATGGGATGGGGTTGGGATGGTTATACAAGAATTTGACATGATGTTGGGGATGCGAGAGAAATGAGATCGGTTACGGCGCTGTGAGGGATGTGATGCGATGAGATGGTGGAAGGACAAAGGAAGCGTATGGAATGGGATGGGATGCGGTGTAGCGTCCATAACTATGACGAGCCAAAATGGAATGAAAGCTGAGATAGTGGCAGAGAGGGAGAAGGATAGCTGACGATAGCGGATGAAGGGGAGACACAAGAAGACACGAAGGTCGAGAGACATGGACGGCGGGACGAGATCATTCGTCAACCACTCATCTGATGTCTTCAGACAGCGGGCTGTCACGCTACGATTTCCCCGTCAAGCTCTGCACCAACGTCTTGATGCCACCAAACCGATGCTTATGCCCGTGCCCGCTTCGTCCACTCCACGTCTCTCCGGCACCATTCGGCCCAGTGGCATTGGTATTCGAACCCGTACTGACGCTGAACCCCATCTTCGTGAGCTTGTTCGCCCGCGCGACTTCGCGCTCCTGCTTCGACAAGCCACGCGAGCCGAGCTCGTTGAACCCGTCGTGCGGCGCGGTGGAGTACCGCGAGAGTGGGATGCCCACTGGGCGAGGCGAAATCGTGAAGTCGCGGTCTTCGGTGGGATCCGGGGTGCGCGAGCGTTGAATGCGGGGTCGTTCGAGTGGTGTGAGCGGGGCAAGGGAACTCGAGAGTGAATGGGAATGATGCGTCTGGTGAGAATGGGCCGACGGAAGAGTCTCAGAGCGTGAGTTGGAAAGACTCTTCGTCATAGGCACATTCGGGCTGAGCAGAACTGCAGGCGGGGTGATGGACGTCGGTCCCCCAATCGGAGTGCTAGTACCACTGCCTCCACCTAGCTTGATCGACGACTTAGCGGAAGGCTCAAACGTACTCAGAGCTGCGGCGCTCGAGAGGGAATGCTGATGATGGGAGGAAGACGAGCGCAAGGGCGAGCGTTCACGAGAGACCGTGATACCAGGGGTGTCCGAGATGGCTGTGAAGTTAAGGGGAGGTGAACATGAGAAACGTTGTCAACTGATGAAACGACAGCCAAAACGAATGCTTACGAGTGCCTCCTGCAGTGTGCGGTCGCCGAACCCGACCTGCCCGGGGTCCTGGTACATGATGTCTCTCTTCAAGACTGAAAGTCCTATCAAGACCTCTCGCGCCCTGAGCACTGGTAACCCGCTCTCTTGCCTCTCTCATCCCGCTCCCCGAATGCGAAGATTCGTTCGATGTCTTCACGGCTCGAGGACTCTTCCGCCTCTCCTCTTTCTCTTTGAACTTCTGCTCGATCTTCAAGCTCTCTCCGTACGCCGCTAACCGCGCACTTAGCGGTGTCCTTCCTTCACCCAATTCTAGACCCAAAGACTTCGAGGTGATGGACGAACCGTCGTTGACATCCTCGGTAGACGGATTGTTCGCCAGGTCAAGGATTCGCTGTTGTGCTTGCTGGACAAGAGCTTCGGCTTGCGCATGGGAAGATATAGACCGGATGTCGATATCACCAGGACGAGAGGTGCGAGAAGAGCGGGTCGTGGAGGAAGATGTACGAGCGGGAGACTGCTGAGGACTCTGAGGTTGGCTCTCGTCGTCCAGAGAGCTGTCAGCTTCTTCTTCAACGGAGTCGATAGGCTGCTTGAGCGGTATCATGCCTGCCTCTTCATCCTCCGGCAATTCCTCAACACCTTCCGGCAGCTCGGCACCAAGATGTGGAGGAGAATAGATGCTAGGTGCGGGGAGGTTCATGTGCGACAAAGCTGGTGTCACCACATAGGCACTAGGGTTGGTGCTCATACTGCTAAGTGAATCTCCCCTCATTCTGCTGTCGATGCCATCAATGCCGAGCAGGTTTGACCGCGGAGAAGATGATGGTTCCACCGTGGATGCATCTCCATCATCTGCTACCAGACGATTGATGCTGAATGGGCAGTCGAACATACGGTTAGGCACGTCGCCCTCCTGTTGTGTTGGTGATAGAAGATCAGACGAGGATGATCCCGTGGACGAGTTGCTTAGCCCAACGTGTGGCAAGACAGGTTTGCCATATTCCTCCTCTTCTTCTTCCTCCTCGATATTACCATTGCCTGTCTCCTTCTCCTGGTACTCCAGCGGGGGAGTGGTATATGGTATGCTTATATCTCCCTCCGAGTCCTGCCGGAACGACATACCCCACGGTGATCCTGGACTTCTCGATCTCAACGACGAATAACTCGTACTTCCCCTCGGACCTCCCGACGGACTCCGACTCTCGTGTCTCCGACGTTCCGAGCGACTCGCAGTGGGCGTCGAACCAGACGTCGCGGTCGCGTCAAATCGGAGGGCGCGGACAGACGGACCGGGCGAATGTACGCGGGATCTATCGCGAGGGGTACCGGCGCCCTGTGAAGCGGACTGCCCGGAGGAAGACGAGCGACCATGGGCACGGAGGATAGGTCGGATAGGAGGACTGCGAGTGGCAGATGGTATGGGATGCTGCTGCTCAGAAGTGGGGGAGGGAGAGGCTTCACCAGACGTTACAAGGCTGTCCTTGGAGGGCGTGGGATGTAGTTCGACGGTCTGCAATCGGGATGGTGAGTGCCCACTACTTTCGCTGAGCAACCGATTTCGGAAACGCTGAGCTAGTGTTGCACCGGAGGAGGCATCGGGGGGCGTGCCACTTAGGACATCAGTGGAGCGATTGCTACGATACGAGCCGCTTGCTATCGCTATCGATCCAGAGCGTGAGTCCGGAGCTGGCGAAGGAGACGCTGAATTCAGCGCAGAGCTGGATGCTGACAGACTTTCAGGAGTCTCGCCAGTACCCTTCTTGAAGATGTTCAAGAGCGAGATTTTGCTCTTCACCTTCGGAGGTGTGCTGATGAACTGGTCGGCGTCAGTACCAGCAGAGCGCGGGCGTCGGGAAGAAGTGCCGCTAGAAGATGAGAAGCCAGATGGGCGCCGACTCGATGTTGAGCTGCGTGGAACATCCAAGATATGAGGAAGGGAAGGCCTGCGTGGCGGTAACTCTTCATCCCCCGCATCCACTGTCGGATAGAAAGTGTATTCCCCTAATGGTTTGCCAGCAGGAGAAGGCGGTTCATCAGCACCAGATGTTGATGTTGATGGCAGAGGGGTTAAAATAGGACAAGGAGAGGTGGAATGCGAAGCAGAGGGCTTGAGCATGTGGATAGCATTGTCGATGGACCGCTTTACGCGCAATCGTTTGCGAATGGTGGCGCAGTCGCGGCAATCGCTCCTTGCGCAGATATGGCGGTGACCTTTCTCCGTCGACACCTGCTCGGCGGACTCTGAGAATGTCTCAGACGGACGAGGCCCCTCGCGGTCACGGAGATCCTTGTCCTTGTTGTGTGACCATTGCCTGAGAACATCCGCGCAGTCGTTAAAGCCGTTATTTCGAGCGAGTACTTCGGGGGTGACGCCGTGCTTATCTGGCCTGTCAGGATGTGCGCCGTGGAGAAGGAGGGTCAAAACGACGGAAGTATGGCCGTTCGCGCACGCAAAGTGAAGCGGCGTGGAGCCAGAAGTACCAACGATTGGGGCAGAAGCATCGCGGTTCTTGTCGTTAGAGTATCGCCGAGGTAATCTATGAGATCATATGTATTAACGCGATGAGATTGTGGGGAAATGAGAGGACACGATCGAGGACGTACCTGGGCGCATTCACGTCTGCTCCTCGTTCAATCAACAGACGGACAACGAGATCGTTCCCTCCTGAGCAAGCCGCATGAAGCGGTAAGACTCCGTCGAGGACGGAGTTGATCGGTTGCCCATGCTCCAGTGCGTACTTGACCAGACCAATGTTCCCAGTGGCGGCAGCTGCGTGCAAGCCTAGATGGGGGACTGAAGTGTCGTTCAGAATATGAAATCTGAGATAGAAACGAGTAGACGAACAGTCAAGAGTAACGTTGTATTTTGCCTCCGCCCTATGACCTTTGGATACTCCAGGCATTATGTTGGGGATGGATCGGAGGAGCGGGCGAGGTTGAGCTCTTGAACGAGGAACATATACGAAGCCTCAGAACAAGGAACGCAGGCCGATGAATGGAGTGATAGAGTTTCAAGACAGCGAGGAGATGTCGAAACTGAGGCGGCGGACAGGTTGGAGGTGAAACGGCTGTCTGGATATTGACAGACAGGAACTGGCGACACGGACTGGGGTCAAGGGCGATCTGTGCGTCGAGGAGCACAACGGAGACCACGACGACCAGCACAGCTGACTCGATGGGACGGAGATGGTGGTCGGAGAGAAAGAGAGAAAAGACCGGAATGACGCTTGCGGGGACGAGGAGCAGAGCGAGGAGGACGAGCAATTTGCTCACGTAAGCTTCCGTTCTGAGCATTCTGCCGCATTGCCGAGCTCGTTCCGGCGTCTCCCAGACTCATCTATCTCTTTGCTGCTGCTCTCAACATCGCATTTATCTCCCAAAAGCTTCTGCTATTCCTTCTTTATCAGAAAGTCGGCGTAGTCTCTACGATGGTCTAGCGCAATATAGCTCGTACTCGACTGTCATGAAGACTATCCACCGACTGCTCTTGCAACCATTCTTCAAGTTCGTCGTCAATCTGTGCACATGAGGCGGGACGAGCGGCCGGGTTCTCTCTCTCGCCGACAATTTTCTCTTCGCACACATGTCTTCTCCTCTTGGTCTTAAGCTTATTCCGCACCTTGCCCATCCGTGATTCTGCAGGAGCCAACAGCCATGTGGTCGTTTGTGCTGTTAATATAGCCCTCTTTTCCTGGTGTTGACCGTCCTTCCTGAACGTGAACTCTGACACTGCACCCTTTACTACTCCCAGTTGCAAAATTGTCCTTCTACGTGGTCGTCTTGGCCACAAAGACTGGTCTTCCATAGCTTCCGGTCAGTGCCAGCCTTGGTATTTTCTTCCGTAACTCAAGGAACTGATATTCTCTTCACAGAATCCAAACGATACTCCCTCAAGGACACTTCGTTATAGCAACCTCAAGAAAATGCTTCGAAGGTCGAACCCTGCGAGACTCCAATTTCAATAACTCTGCTCCCTCCCACTACGAGGCCTGGCGTTGGTGGCGGTCATTCCGAAGTTCGAATGACGAGGTAGGCACATGCTGTCTTGCCTCGTTTGATTCGTCGACGAACGTTGATCTTCTCATGCGACTCTTGACAGTTCCTTCCGCTCCTTTCGGTCGTTGGGTCTTGGACGGAATTCGAGTGTTCCATGGTCCATCAGTGACTTGTCGCGCCACCGGAGCGCCACGTTAATCGAACATTATGCATTATGATGGTTGCACTTCTTCGAATTGTTCGTGCTCTCCTCTGTTGACTATTCTGCGAGCTCAGTCCTCCAAGCAGGTCCACGCAGCATGCTTCGGATGATGCGTCAGCCCGTCGACGTCAAAGCTTCTCGAGTCGTATCCTACTTTATTGTGGTCGCAGAACATGCAGGTTCAACGTTCTATTCTTGGCAATTCGAAATTGTCTCAAAGCCCGCAATGCCTCCCGCACTCAAATATCGAAGCTGAGAGGCTTCTAGCGTGTTCGAGGGATTGTCACCTCCAACAATAGTTCTCCGATGCCAGTGAGTGAAGTACCCTGTTCACCCCTATCCGTCGCGCTTTCTTTTGACATGCTCTACTACCAACAGTCCAGCCTCCGAGCGTCTTGGTGCCATAGGGCTACAAACCATCCTTTGATCAAACCCTGGATGGCGACGCTTCGTTCGGAATCCTCGACCATTCACAGCAAATATAGCCTGCGCGCATCGTTTCTCGAGCACTCAGCAAGGCATCTCCCGAGCAGTTGTTCTTGCGTTCCGGACGTAGAACCTCCTCCGAGTCGCACATCCGCTATCATTCGTCGTTTCGAATTGGCATCACCCAGTAAAAGCTCCTCCAGGCCTTGTGAACGAAGTGCAAAAATTGACGCTATTGACGCACGGTCGATGTGCAGGTCGTCGTACTTCAAATTCAAAGCGCGGAATAAGATTCCGATATCTGTTTCGTCAAGGGCTCTGCAGATGAACAGGCACTCACGAAGCATCCAGGCTCAGAGGTGCGTTCTCTTCACTGTACCCAGGGTAACGCGACAATCTCATTCATTTCCACTTGATTGTCCATCTCGTCTGAATCTCAGTCAGATCCAGAATCAAATTTTCAAGCACTTCTATCTTCTTCCACCTTATCTCCATCTAGACGCAACGTACAGCCACGCCGCATCTCGACAGATGATGACTTGACTTCCCATGGCTCCTCCCTTCTCTCATTGTCGCCGAACATTACCCTTGCACGATTTTGTGCAAGTCTTCTCTACTAGCACCGGCGGGTATCGTAGTTCAGGATCTCACGGGCTATTCTACGGTCAATCCTTCGCCTTATCACTGGCTCAAGTGCATCCGTGAACTCATCAGTCGCCAAGTCGCTCACACTGGCAGTTGACGCCATCTGGTTTCTCCGAAAAATCGCGGGTGGTTCAAACGAACCAACTTGGCAGGCCATTCTGCACCATGCGAATTGCTTGCAACTCTGTTTGCGAGTTCAGGTGATGCTGCGTGCACTGCACATATCGACAGCCTGTTACTTCACGGTTACCAGGGGCGGGCAAAGATTCGAGCGGCAGTCGGAAGGGGATGCCAGCTCCTGTCCTCTCCGGTCTCGACCATGTCCTCATCAGTCTTATCCGAGAGGCATTATCGCAAAACACTTCCCGATGACCGCACGCATACCGCGGCGGCACAAACGCCAGGATGCTGGCTGCTTTGTTTTACCTGAAAAGTACGTGACCGATCCTATCACGCCGATTGCTCAAGCAACTCATGTCAATGGACTTCTTGATGGTGCAGAAGTAACAGCAGTAACATAACTTTGCATGTTCTCCGGGAAACAGCGTCATCAATGGGCGTTCGGAATCACTTCTTGCATCTGGTGGCTGCGTTCCAGATAGGCATGGCCTCCCTCTTCCCATTGGCTGCACAAATTTATCATCGCCACTCGCTCGCTGCATGCAGCAATCCTCCTGGTCACTCCCGTGAAGCGTCAATGTCGCGAGGCGCTTTTGCGATCAACATCGTGGTTATACGCGAATTCCTACCAGACGTTTTTCCTGGTCCACGCGCTACAAGACGCTACAGCTCTCGGGGGGTACCCCCCGACTCCCACACTCCAGCAACGTGGCTTTACCTCGTTGACGATCTCCCATTGGATCTACAAATCCCCAACTCCAAGTTGCAGCTCAGGCTTGGCTGTGACATGATCGGTCTCGATATTTCCGCGGCGAAACGTACTCTGCAAGCATGGATGACGGCACCCGATGTCGTCGCCACCAAGGTAAACTCGGGATCCTTGAGCTTCCAAGGCCTTCGGGGTATCTTTTCCGAGGTGGTGGCTGTCATTCGTATACATACTGCGCAATGGTTGCCAGCAAGTTCTTGCCCCTGCCCACGCGTCTACCAGTTCTCTGACGCTGCATCCCTCCCAGCGCCGGAACACAAGCGTCTTCGCATTCTGACAGAAGCGCACACCTATGTACTACGATTCTCATCATCGTGGAGAGGATCAAGAGAGCATCATCCATATCGCAGCTTCATTCGGACGCTATTGGCGTCCGTGTCGGGACCGTCTCGGTTGGGCGTACTCACGAAGTGCCAACGATCAACATCTATGCGTAGATGCGCTGTTCTCTCTCCGAGTCGAGTCTCGATCTACAGTACTCCGCGTCTAGATGTGGTGAACATTGCTGCCAGGTCCGTACTCGTTCCCCGAGTCATCCGTCACGCGTAACGTTTCTGAGTTTGCGTGTTCGTTCCAGGTTCCTGCTTCTTCCTCCGACATTGAGTGTGCACAAAGTTACTGACCTGGAAAGTATCGTAACGTTCGTTTTCCAGCCTCTACAATGCAGTCTCATTCTTGGTCTCTGTATGCTTCGCACGGTGAAAGCCTTCGCAGATTCGGTCCCAGTATTCAAGAATTTCCATATCACCTGGCCGTACATTCATCATACCGCTTGTATCTCGTCACAAAGATAACAGGCAAATCATGTTTGACAACCTCGCCAGACATGTCCATCATCAAGGCCGATGCTCTCGCCCTTGTCAAGAACTTGACGCAAGTACTTATTGACCACTTATTGAGTCCTTGGCAACGAAGACCTGCTTTTCATGAAGGATCACGGGAAAATCCTGCCGGACGGTCCGGAGATCAGTATGGGCACTTGGAGGCACTTGGGCTTCTCTCTGCCAATCCCTGGCGCCAGACAATCAGAAGTTGCTACAACCGGCCCCCGGTCTGGCTGTGCAGAGAATCCTGCGATCGCTGAAGATTTCTTACATGTGCGTCACCTGGCCCAACTCTGCAATCGCAGCCTTTTACCCTCAGGAATATCCGTGGTTTCACCTTTAGGGTGCGGCGTGGTGGTGTAAGTATCGCCGGTCAAGGGAAGTCGATGGGCAGGCCCGGGGTGGCAGAGATTCACAAGATTGACTTATACGGCCGACGCGCGGTACCACATGATCATTGGCGGATGACGACAGGCCAGTTCAGCTCACCAGGTGTTCACCGTTGCAGAGGAGACAATGACGGATGGCTCGTAGTCAATAGCGAAGCGAGTCACATATCGGCCGTGCCCAGCGAGCTCGACATTGGCCTATTCTCCACCCTGCCATGCTCTTCACCACTCTCGCGACAATCTGCGTTGCGCTCTTGTGGCGTGTCAACGCCGTGTTGGCTGTTGACTTCGCGGTACCGAGCTCTCCGCCTACGCAAGCTAATCCAGTAGATCCATCACTGGTGAGCGTATCGATCGAATTCTTCACGCTTCCTGGGTACACCCAAATTGAAGCCACGACAAACTGCCTTGCGAATTTGGCGGAGTTGAGAGGTGTACCTCCTGCTGTTCGGATTGGTGGAACAACGCAGTATGTTCTCTGCGCATCTGTCATGCAAGATCCCATCTTACTTACCATCTTATGTTCTCTGAAATCTTGATAGAGACCGCGCGACATACGACCCTACCTTGACGAGCGCTGTGAACTACACGGTAGCATCCCCTGCAGACGCTCCGGCCTCACTTACGTATGGACCGCCGTTCTTTACGCTGGCTGGGCAACTGCAGGGCGATGTGACGTTGGGATTGAATCGTCAGCTGAACAATCAAGCTGCATCCTTGGCTGCCGCAGTTCAAGCCAAGAAGTCGATGTCAAACTTGTTCGCGTTTGAGCTTGGCAATGAACCGGAATGTGAGTATTGGGTTGTATCTTGGTCTGACATGATGCAGATATCGCAAGTGCTCACGGAACAATGTTTTTGATGTGCTGGTCTCTTCTTGTCGTCGATACACAGTCTATGCAAGCAATTCACCTATCATTCCGAAGGGTCAAACGTGGAATCAAGATACGGATGCAGTAAGTGAGAAAGCCTGGTTTTCAGCTTTCTCAGGCTCTGTGAGTTCTCGGGACCAACCACGACTTTGGAATTCTGACACCTTTTTGTCTTCCGGTTCCTTGACCTCTTGAGCGCAGGTTGGCAACATGTTCCAAGGCGCGGTATACCTCTCATGGTCCGCTGGAGGGCTGCTCTCTCGCATCGGCACAGACGGAGCTCGATTCTTGAAGTCCATCTCGAGACATTCGTATCCCCAGTCTGCATGTGGAGGTGCGAGTACCAATCTGCCGAGCTTGATGAGCCATTCGTAAGTCATGTATCTCGATCTCACTACATGGACATTCAATTAACTGTACACTTCACCGTTCTCAGGGGCATTGTATCTTACACCCGACAATACAAGGCTGAAGCAGCTGCTACACATACAGCAGGCCTGAGGTACTTTCTTGGCGAAACAAATTCAGGTAAGCAATATGGATTCACACCATTTGGGACTGCGTTGGATGATGTTGTGTTGGTATATCTGAACAGCTACATGCGGTGGCGGTGGTATCAGCCCGACCTTCGGTGAGCAGATCTTCACTATTCACGTAGTTACAACTGATCATTGATTTCGCATCATTATGACAAGGTGCCGCACTGTGGATTGTGGATTATGTTCTGCAGGCCGCATTGAACGGCGTGGATAGGCTGTACTTCCACCAGGGCACTATAAGCAACTGCGTGGGTCTTGCTTTCTATCTTCATCTCAAACGTCGCTCTGATTTACTTGTGCGGCATGGCAATCAGGCATATTGCTTCTGGGGAAGCTCGTCTGTGTTTGCGCCTTATTACGGCGCAGCCTTCGTCTCAGACTTTCTGGGCAAAGACAACAACGCAAAGCTCGTGATGTTGGACAACGGGACCTCTTCATTGGCTGCATACGCACTTTACTCCAGCACCACCAACGCACCTCTTCGTCTCCTGGTGATCAACAGCAACTACTTCGACGGGACCAGTGCCACGACGCCGCGCTCTACGGCCACGTTACGATTCACCGGACTCCCCGCCTCGACAACAACCCAACCCAAAGCCAAACGCATGACCGCACCGAGCGCTGTCGCGACCTCCAACGTCACGATTGCGCGGAGCCCAGCGTTCAACTCCTCGAGCTGCGCCACGAATGGTGTACCACCTGCGATTCTCGAGCAGCTCCAACGGGCCGCGGATGGTTCGTTGTCGGTGAACATCCTGGCGTCTGAAGCAGTGATTTTGCTCTTGTGATGTCGTTTGGATCAAGGGTGCGTGGGGTATACATACTTCTCGCGGCGTTCGATCCGTCGGCTTATTGCGTTCAGTAGGGGTTGATTGTTGCAGGCTCATGATACTGGAGTGGTATCTCCTTTTGGCGAGACGCACCCATGCTATCGAGGTTCACGCAGGATCAGTTGGAAGAATGTTGGTTATGTTTCATTATCACTTGGCTGGATTTGGGTACACGTGTGTGTATTCGTCGTGTCCATTTGAGATGTCCTCCCGCTTCATCATCGTGTTCCTCGTACTATGGCCCAAAATGAAACGTAGTTGATCGACTCCCTACCTACCGCAATGCGGCGCATTTCAAAGGTGAGGTGGCGGAAACACGAAATTCACGCCTGCGATGAGATTTGTCGTTCTGGTATATCTGTCCTTGTATTTTGGCGAAAGGCGGGGCAAATGATAAAGCCGTTGGTGATCACCTTGCAGCGTCGAAGCAGCGTCAGTGAATAACGCGAGGTGTGTCTCGCTTTGCTATGTCCCGTCGTTGAATGTGGTTCCGGGCGATGATTGACTGAACGCTGTGGCGCAATCGTTGTTCTAGACGAAAGGCTTGTTGTTGTGCTGGTTGGCTTGTAGGTAGGAGTACCAATCCAGCTGAGCGAAATGGTATTTGAATTCCGGAGCGTCCGGCGGGCGTTCCGGTAATGCCGTCCGTCGTATGGGACCAGGCCGCAAAACTTGCCTTATTCGGCAGGACCAGCCTCTGAGCGGATATCGCGGCTCGGCTGAGCCTGTGGCATGTCAAGAGAGTCAGAGAACTGTTCCTCTTCGAAAGGGTAGTTTGGCTTGGCTTAGATGGCATTACTGGCGCAATATCATAGTCGTGCTTACAGGTGCTGACATGAACGTACTGACGACCGAGGTTGCGTCAGGCCGGACGTGGCCGCAGCCCAGGGAATTGAAGCGGATCTGGGTTCGCATCAGAGCATTCATTCGTCTGGGAGGCGACACACGATACCGCGGACCAACCTCAGGCAGAGGACGACGTCGAGACGTACGCTAACGACCAGTTGCTATCTGGGTATGATCACATCCTTGGCAATAGGCTGGATTCATGGCGGAGGTACCAGAATATTGCAGTTCTTCAGTTCTTTTGGAAAGAGATTCTTGAAGAAACACAAGAGGACGACAACTGGGTATTCTTGAGGAAGAAAAATTTGTCTTGGCCAGAGGTGTTCGCAAGGGATGGGTACGTACGGGCAGAAGGCGCCCGTCACCGTCACGGACCCGATGATCTCGATCAGGCGTCTTCTCGGAAGCGGCGTCTCAGAAGTCAGGGCCACCTGCGCGCCTACGCCATAGTGGGCGTCTGATGATTTTGAAGACGAAGCTTAGTCAGGACAATGTCGCGCTGCATCTCTCTCTGTTCTGTCTTCCCTGAGGCCGTTGCTGCCTCTCCTGCCCTGCTTCCAGTATCCTCATCTTCCCATCTCTTACCGACACTTCTATATCAATGGCCGAATCTCAAAACTCTTCCGCTGTTTCGCCACCGGAATCGGATCCTCCTCCTCCTACCGCCCCCCAGTCCTCAGAGTCTGAACAAGCGGACATGATCGAGTACACAAAGGACGGCAACATCTCCAGGATGCGCTCCCATGCGGGGAACATCCCATCTCTACCACAAACGAAGCTATGCCCTCACTGCCCTGCAAAGTTCACTCGCACTACCCATCTCAATAGGCATCTCCGTACCCGTCAGTTTCCCCGTTCACCCTCTGCATCTCTACCATCTCCTCATACGTCAACTCTCTCATTCCAGACAGCAACGAACGTCTTCATGCATGCGATGTACGTTTTGGACAGCTGTCTTCCCATGACAACCACCTTATGACGTCGCCTTCACCTCTCAGAAATGCCAATCCCAGTTTACTCGGAGTGATCTGTTAGCCAGACATAAACGGAATTGTGGTGATTCGTGAGTCCTCTCCTATGTTGCACATATCCAAACTTCTTCAGTCTTCATATCTTCTTTTGCTTCATTACCTTCATTCATCGCAGTGTCGCGCTTTTTGCCCTCGGCATTGCAATACACTTGCACGATGTATAGGGGCTGCTTGCTGACCCGTATGCCTATTCGCCAGTAACAACACGCATCGGTCGCGTCGGAAGTCGTGTCAAGCATGTGCAGATTCCAAGATCAAATGCGACCAGAAGCTACCGTGTTCTAAATGCCAGTCTAGGGGACGTGAATGCGTTTACAGGCCAGTGAAGTCCGGCGCCAAGGCTCGTCGCACCTCCCCAGATGCAGCAGTGGCCAGGGGCCACGCAAGTTCGTCGACTACACCTGGGAGCTCTGCAAGCTCTTCCAAGTACGATGGCGGTACGGCTGCTGTTGGTTTCCCTCATACGTGTCTCAGACTTATCTGTATCGTTACCAGAGTTATCAGCCTCAACATCACAAAGTACGGACGACTCCAGGACGTCCCCCGCGCTTTCGTATGGCGATGGCTCCTCATATTCATCTTCATATTTCTCATCGACCGCCACCGACTCTACGGCCGACGCTGCGCGAAAAACAAACTTTGCCCAGGAAGCTCTTGATGTTCAGAATCAGCTCAATGCCCTATTCTCCAACGAGATGTTCGAGAAGTTCTTCAACAACGTCTTCGTCAACGGAGATCAGCCACAGCAATATAGTGCTGAAGAGTTCCTGGCACCTCCAGTCGTCGTCCCGTCCCAAGCTCAACCCTCAACATTCCCTGGCGTCGACATGGAGTTTCCCTTTCATATCTTCGGTAACGAGGAGCAACCATTCATGGCCGGGGTCAATCCGTATGCCATGGAAACGTATCCGAATATCGTTCCCGGCGGCGTCACGACGCAACCTTCCGACGAGGGTGCATCATCGTTCCCGCTGCATTCAACGCCTGTTGCACCGCCAGTTCCGCCTGGGATCCCAATCCCTCTTCCATCCGAACTCGAATACTATCGTAAGCACTTCTTTCGTGACACACAGCACATGTGATTTCATGCTCATACTGACACTCTCCCAGTACATCTGTTCTTCACCAAGTTCCTCGAACAAATGCCCATCGTACACGCACCGACGTTCAACGTCTCCAACAAGCCTGCCATCCTCGTCTCCGCCATGCAGGCCTGCGGTGCCCTATACGTCAAAACACCCACTGCAGCAAATTTCATTACCCAGACGCTCGCGAACACTCGCGATGAGATCATGGCCGCCTTTGTAAGTTGCACTTGGCTACGCATGCTCTATTCAGTTTCTGACACAGCACGTCTTGTAGGCGCGGAAACCCACGATCCTCGAGGATCAGATCCATTTGATCCTTGCCGTTTGTTTGTTGCAGACAATTGGGCTGTTCCATGAACGAGCCGAGCAGCGTTCTCAGTCGAACATCTACCATGCGATGTTGGTCATGGTACGAAATTTTCACCCTCCGTTATTCAAGTCACATAAGTGTTGCTCATTCCTCGGTCCCGAACTCAGATGATCCGTCAGAGCGGTCTGCTACACAATCATGCTAATTGGTCGCGGCCTATTCTCAATAACCCGTCCCTCGTTCAGCAAACGTGGCGAGATTGGGTGTGCTATGAAACGACGAAAAGGTACGACCTATTCTTGGCCTATCTCACAGCGTGACTGACTGGTCGTATTTCAGAGCACTATCATTGACTTTCCTCCACGATTGCTGTCATACAATCTTCTACACGCTCCCTCCCACATTCTTCCGTCAAGAATTCGACCTGCACCTCCCATGCGATGAGGTCCTTTGGACAGCATCCACCTCACACGAGTGGCTCATGGAGCTAACGAAAGAGTCTTTGGGCAGGACGCCAGAGGAACGTTTGCGCGGCGGACCTCGCGTACAAGAAACTCTCACCCAACTCGCCGCCGTCACCCGCTCCTCACAACCTGCCATCCTCCTCAACCCCTTCTCCCAATTCGTCCTCATCCACGGCATCCTCCGCAAACTCTTCGAAGACTGCCTCGACAAGAACCGGCGCGACCCTCTGCACGCCCGAGCGGGAGAAGAGTACACGCGCGTCAACCCGATGATTCAATACATGCTGCACAACTGGCTTCAAAGCTGGCTCCAGTCCCCGGACACGCCTCGGATGTCCAAGGGACAAGAACCCGTGTTCTTCCACGACGCGCTGCCGTTCTACTGGATCGCACAAGTGCTGTTGTTGGCGTACCAGGAGAACCTGCCGCCGTTCGCGTCGGACAACCCGGCGTGGAATTTGTCGGAAGACGCGAAGTATGGGTTAATGAAGGAGTGGTTCAAGCATATCAGGGCGTTCTTGAGGAGAGGGGAGCAGGGGCCGACGCTTTTCTGGGATGAACTCATGAAGATCAGGATGGATAGCTGGCAGTCGGATATCGCGGCGCCGGATCAGGCGGAGGGGTTGCTTGGGTTCTTTGAGAAGCGGTAGATCGTTTTTGCTCTCACTTCGGCTCAAGTTTCCTCTGTTTTTGTGGTCTTACCAACGGTCGTCTCGGATATCCTGCGTTTGCAGGTCGTCTACTCCTCGTTGCAAACGGTTAGCCGTGTTATCTCCGTCGAGTTCCTTCATGTTCTCGCTCTTGTGCGTTTTCGTCGCTACGTTCACTATCTGTTTCACTCTCCCTTGCTGTCTCTATAACACTCACGCCGCACACGTCTCTCACGTATTACTCTGTCGATATCGCTATGCTTGTCTTTTTATTACTGATCCTGTATAATCACTTCCTCGTTCCTTTCCAGGATGTCTTATTTCTTCAAAGCAACATGTATGCTCTGACGTAATGCAATGCAGCGGATTGCGTGTATGCAGCAGAGTACAGTCGAGCATTGAACGTTGAACCCCTGGAGATTGCGAAGACACCGGTAATCTGCACACGACGCTCTCTGGAGTCGAATGATAATCATCAGGACAGGAAGAGAGCTTTTGTCGGGAAACTCTACGGTGCGGCTGCGATGTACAAGAAAAAGTGGACGTATGACGGCGGGAACTGATCACCTCATTGCCATGAATCGTCCTGAATTGCAGGTCTCCGAATTGACTTTTGCGACGCGACGTGTACGTGCAAGACAGAGAAAAATCTTTTCAACCCATAGGTTAAGCCGCAAGATTATAGAGAGGAATGATCGGGGATCGCGAGTATTGAGGGTATAAGTTTTGGAGAACACCATAATTTACTTCGTTATCAGAAAGCTTGATTACGATGCGGTAGCCAATGTGTGAGGGGGCACATCAGTCAAGTCGATGAAGCTGGAGATGAGATAGTGGCCGAGAGGACTTACAGCTCTCGGAACCAATAAAGGCAATTGTCACTGCGTTCTCAAATTACTTTGCACATTCGCTTGAGCTGAGGCGAAGATAGTAGAACAGACCAACGAATTAATGGTAAAACTCGTGCAGTTAACTCTCATAAACTTTGGCCACACTGTGCTGGAGTTTCATGGTCGGCCCTTCGAGGCGCAGAAGACACGGATGGCCCGGGCTTTGATACTCCAAGCCATCTAACGGGCTACAACAAGCAGACGATTCAGTTTGCCCTGATCGGCGCGGTCAGGTCAGAGAAAACATACAAGTAGGACAAGAATTGCCTGACGGAAGCTAGCTCCTCCATGATATCTGCAATGTGTGCTCCGTAGAAAGCGTCCTGATAATCGATCCCAGATTCCATGAGCCAACTCGAAAGATTGTATTTCGCGTCAGATGTACGCGTGTCCCGATCGCCAAGGCTGTGCGTTCCGTCTGTCAGCAATATACGTCACATAAATTAGAAGTGTCCTGACCGAAGTTGCAAGCTCTCCCGAACATCCCATGTAGTCACGCCATAAGTCCTCGTCAGAGTGGTCACCTGCGAATGGACATCGAGCGTCATGACAGACACAGGTGGAAACACTGCGAAACTACGGTCCGCAATGGGGTGGTCAGAAAGGCGTTGTCTGTCAGGATTCTGGTTCAGATGTTCTGTACGACTTGGGTCGTAAAGCCATGCGTCTGCATCAAGTGACGAGTTGTAGTTTGCGTCGCGAAATCTCAGAAATTTCAGGGCTGGGGAAGATATATAGTCTCCGCTAGCAAAGTCTTCGCACAAGGCCTTGATTGTCTGCCAATTTGCCTCGCCCGGCAAGCTCAGCAAGCTCAGCCTCGAGCTTCGCCGCTGAGGACAAGATGTCAGCGTGCAAGTTGACACAATCCAAGGAATAAGTAGCAACGAACCATTTTGCTCCAACAAATTGCCACCACAAGCAGGATGAACACAAAACCCGCACTTCCTAATGCATTTGAATGCCACCTTCCTCCAATCAACATAGTTCGGATTGTCTTCATCGCCAATCATCCCGACACCACTCAGAATGCAAGCAGTCTGCCAGAACACCTGCTGCCGTTTCTTTGTGCCATAGAGACGCGGTCCAACAGTTGAGAACGCGTCGTGGAAACAGACGTGGGTCCTCAGATCGGACTTGGGGACGTTCTCCTTCACCACGAGCAGAATCTCCATCGGAAAGAGTTCGAGGATTGATGTTCGAGGAGAAGGCATCGTCGTAGATGCTGAGAGCGATGGCTGAGAGTTAGAGACGAGTTGGAGAGCTGCCAGCCTGCCAAGGTCCTCGTTTTCAAGGGTATCGGGTGTCGAGTAGTAAACGTAAACTCCTGTTCGCTTGAGCCGCCTTGTCTCCTCGTGGCATTTCAGTGGCATTTCTACCACCATTATGCGATTTCAGCTAGCATGATTGGTGCACTATCGGTTTCAGATAGATCGCGACTAGTATTACGCTGAAACTGGTGAGCTACTTGTCTCATACTGAAGTGACAAGTTCATCTGACCTGTGGGCCTCTAAAGCAGTTGCTCTTCGTGCAAGCAGCGTTATGTATCTCCCTGCAGCAAGACAACATCCTCGTCGTGTATGAGCTGGAGAAGCAGGCCCCTCGTTGCGGCAACTAACACTACCTTATTGCCGAGAAAATCGTCACTGATGTGTAATATACACTACCCACGGTAGCAAATACGGGCCTAGGCTGGGTTCAGGACATCCGCCCTCGAGTACCTTCAAGTCAACGTCTTCTCCTCCTTTTCACTCCTCAACAACAATGGCAGGGTTCTTCGGATTTGTGAAGCGTGTGTATCAAGTACGTGGTTGCCTCAGCTGGATCTGCAATTGAGATTCTCAACTTTCCTCTACTGCGGCGTAGATCAACAACCCTCCTACTCCTACCGTTGCTCCCGACGCACCTCCCCCTTTGCGATTTGGTATCTTCGGGGCAGCAAAAATTGCACCAAATGCCCTGATTATTCCCGCCAAATCCCATGCCGAAGTAATCGTGACTGCCGTGGCTGCGAGAGACCTGGACAGAGCGAAGCAGTATGCGAAGAAGTGGGGAATTGAAAAGGCATATGGTGGGAAGGATGCATATCAGGGTGTGTGGACCTCCTATTCTGAAGTGTGAACAACGACTGACGTCGATGTTCTGGCAGAGCTCGTAGACGACCCAGATATTGATGTCATCTACAATCCGGTGAGTGGTTTAAGTCAATGCACGTCGTACTGTTCTGAAGCCTGCTCCTGTCTGCCTTTCATTGCGCTTACAGCTTCCCAACGGATTGCATTACGAATGGACGATGAAAGCTCTTCAAGCGGGAAAGCACGTATTGCTGGAGAAGCCCAGTTCCAACTCGAGTGAAGAGACGAGGAAGATGTTTGAGTTGGCTGACAAGAAGGGAGTGGTTCTGCTCGAAGCATTTCACTACAGGTACGCTCCGTTACACAATTCGTCTCCATGGGTAGTATTGACTGTGATATTCACTCAAGATTCCATCCTGCGACACAACGTTTCCATGCTATCGTGAACAGCGGTGAACTTGGGGCGATCAAGAGCATCGAGACGAAGCTCTTGATCCCCAAAGGTATCATTCCCGACGGCGACATTCGATACCAGTTCGACCTGGGTGGCGGTTCGTTGATGGATGCTGGATGTACGTGCTCCGTGTTCTCTCCTTTCTATCCGGTGTCATCGACTTACGGGGTTCTGAATACCAGGCTATGCCGTCTCTCAAACGCGATACGTAGCAGGCGCAAACCCATCGCAGATCCTCACCGCACAACCCACCGTGGACCCCTCCAACCCCGACATCGACGCTGCTTTCGATGCTTCCTTCGCCTTCTCCACGACTGAATCTAATCCCAACCTCGGCAACGTCACCGCATCCATCGGCTCCGCCTTGGCCAACCCGCCGAAGTGGGGGTTCATTCCGAAAGTTTGGGAAATCTACACGACGGTGAAGGGTGACGCGGGTGAAGCTACACTGCTCAACTACGTCGCGCCAGCAGTCTACCACTACATCGAGGTGAAGACCTATGGGAAGGGTGGAAAGAAGCGAACGGAGAAGGTGTATACGTTCAGGGAATGGCCGAAGGGCGAAAAGAAAGGCGAGAAAGGCGAGACGTGGTGGATGACGTGCGTGACTGGTCTCGATGTTTCTTTTGAACGATCGACTCACTGAACTCCGATTGTGAACGCGACAGATACCGTTACCAGCTCGAAGCATTCGTGGATCAGATCCGTGGACGTAAGCCTCAGCACTGGGTTTCTGCTCAAGACTCTATCGATAACATGAAGGCGATAGAGATGATTTATGAGAAGGTATGGCAACTAGTACTCCACTCCGTGTTTCTCACTCATTCACAAATCTTTGATTTAGGCGGGCTTGAAGGCTCGGCCTTTGTCAACATATACTCCTGCGGTCGACGCAGACGCAGGTTCGAGCTCGGCTGCAGCTTGAAAATTCGAGTAAATGTTTGTCGCTCCTTTCACCCACTACTGAATGGTCGGTATCATGATCTCCTAATTCAAGTTCACTATGCCCCGTGTCCAGAGCTCCTTCGACGTCGTACTGGAAATGTTTTGTACAATAGTCTAGGTCTCTGACTGTCATAATAGCAAGTGGCACACTTGCCGATCAAAATCCAGTCTTACTCCCCAGTCGTTCATACCGCAGGGTGAACGTTGCTATGGCGGTCTGTAGAGGTGACGTAGACATCGCGTCGCAGACTAGATTCTACTCCACTTTCAATTTCAAGTCCTTCAGCCCTGCCGGGAAAACACAACCCTCTACCACAGCACCGGCCCAGACCACGCACGCACACGCACACCAACCAAGGAGCATATTCGTACACGTCTGACGCATTAGGGTCATTTCGCAAGAACCAAAGAAAGGGGAGGTAGGTAAAACAGATTACAAGTGTAAGACAAATGAACGACTGGTGCCCGCAATACAGGACACCCCAACACTCAACACTCAGGAACGAAAAAGAAGTAAAGGTTCAACCCGAAGGACGATGAAGGATATGTCAGGGTGGAAGGTAAAGTAGTAAATAGTAAGAGTTCACACGAGAAAGAAAAGGAGGAACACCCAAGCATGCCCTGAACCCAAAAAGATCGGATGAAAAACGAAGGTCGGAAGAGGTAAAATCCATGGAAGGGGGGTCGCCAAACGAAGAAACAAGAAAAAATGAAGAAAGTTGAAGAAGGGTCGTCGGATGGTGTGCAAGCGAAGCAAGAGGTATTTCAGCAGTAGTGATGTGGTGGTATGGATGGTGGTAACTGTAACTGTTAAGTTAGAAGAAAATGAAATGAAAGAGGTCCGTGAGGGGGGTGTTGATTTTGGGAGAGTCTTGTGTGCAGGGCAGAGTGTGGTTACAATAAAAAGTCTGGAAGTGGGAAGTTGTAGATGTCGTCACAAGAAGAAGAAAATGCAAGGTATGCGTGCTGAAAGCAGGAGAGTATATGGGATGGGGAGGTCACGACGCGTCATCCCTCTCCTGGATGCGCTCTACGCGGGCGAGGAACTCGGAATTGGGCAACTTGCCCGCCACACGATCCTCGATAATCTTGATGACGGTCGGCGCGTGCACCGGGATCTGCGTCCCCTGGAAGCCCTCCGGGTAGGCCACCCACGGTGCGCGGGGATGCGTTGACCATCTGTGAAAACCAGCCACGCGAAATGCAGTGCAGGAGAGGAAGGCGGGATTCAGGCGCTCAGTTACGGGTCCGGGAGAGCATATATAGAGAGGGAGGGGAGAGGGGACGTACGTATCGTTACGAACAGCGAAGTGCTTCATGCCCAGGGCGCGTGTCGTCCATTCGTAATCGTGCGCGAAGCCTCCTGGATAGAAGATCTCGATGACGGTGCTGATGGGCGTTGGAGGCAGAAGGATCAGATGCTGTGAAGAGTCGAGAATCAGCGATCGAGGTGCGCAGACAGGATTGTTTTCATTTGGGAGGAGACTTACCGTCAATCCGTTTCCGTGCACTCCGAGCAAGATCTTGAAAAGGGATTTGCATTAGAGAGACAGAATTTCAAAGTCGGAATGCTTCTCACTGTCGTTCGCGCCATCAAGGACACCTGCTCGTCCTTACTGAGCTTCTCAGCTTGGACAACGTTCAGCTCCCATCCCCTCGTCGCGCACATCTCGTCCAACGCCGCTACCAACGCCTTGTGATCCTCGTCTATGAGATGCCGTCTCGCACCCTGTCGACTGATATACGTCACGACTATCCTCTGCCTCTTCCTATCCCTCGTCAAATCCTCCGGCTTCGCAACCACCCTCGCCATCGCGTCCGCCTCCACCTGCACCGGGATGTCCAGCAGCTCATCCGAGACGCCACCAAACCGCAAGACCGACCGCCGAATCGGCTCCCACCACCACTTTGTCAAGTTGCCAGCACGTTGCATGTAGTGGTACGACTCCGCCGCAGTGCGTTGGTTGGTCCCGCCGCACACCTCGCCCCGGAACGCGGCCGACCTGTCTGCCAAGAGGACCTTCTCGAAGTGCCACGCACGCGACGACGTGCCCGGGGATGACGTTGAGAGGATGCGATCTTGCCAATCCTGCTGGACCTCAACCGTGATAGAGGGGAACGCGGCCCGGAAGAAGTACGAGTTGAAACCAGGTCTGGTCTGTCTCTCCATCCAGTAGCGTCGGTGTGGGTAAAAATGGCATGGCGCGGTGCACGGGCGGGGCGGTCGTCACGTCCGGTCTCGCGGAGTCGACCTGCGCGTCGTGTCCGCCTTGCCAGAACGACCACGCACCCAGCAACAGCTCCGCGCAAAAGTGGTAATAATGGTCGAGGAATTGCGCGGGGTCGTTGAACATCCACGTGTTTCCTTCGACTGTCCATACGCGGTTTCGTGTCTGGGGTTGGACGGGACCCCACCGAACCGATCGCGCGCTTGCTCTGGTGTAAAGAAATCTAAGTTTTCGGCGGTGGGCATACGTGCTGCAATGTTTTGTTTTCAGGCGTGTTTTCGGCTGCGAGGCCGGTAGAGGTTATGAAGTTGATCGAGGGGAAGGTGGACGCTGGCTGGGAGGAGACGATGAAGAGGGTGCCGTTTGACATGTACAGGTTTGTGAAGAGCGTCCATCCTGGAGCATGGGAGTCAATAGTGGTTTCTGGGAGGTAGAAGGAGAGGTCGAGAGCGTCGGAAGAGGAGGGGGGCGGTGGTGGTGGTGCGGCATCTTGCTTCGGGTGTGCTTCCTGGATGACCTTTGGTATTTTGACTACTGGGGGGCCAGCAACGAGAGGAATTTCGTCTATTATTGGCTCGGCTTCATGCTGGTTTATGTGTGTGCTGACGATGATGTCGCCTGTGAACTGTTCGGGGAGGAAACCGAAGAAGGAGGATGCGAGGTGCATGCACGTTGCGCCTACGAGGATAAGGATGACATCGCGGAAGGTCCGTGTACGTGCAATGGAGAGTTTGGCCATGTGCGACGCGCCTAGAAAGGCTCGGACGTCGGGGGGCGGGGGCGG